>CAUYQG010037141.1:0-14085 GCA_963574415.1 Tarsius wallacei | reverse complement strand
GTAATCATGACATAAAAACTTGTTTCAGTGTTGCAGGATCTTCCTTCATAGGGACCAGACGACCTCTTAAGTCAGTAGGTTCTGGGTCTGGATGTGAAGATTGGCTCGGGTCTGTGACTTGAGCAAGGAGCATGACTTCATCGGACAGCTACCCTCAGCCTCCTGCTCCTCCATTATTACCTTCTTCCAGATGTAGATTTTTTTTGGGGGGGGGGTTGGAGTCTCACTCCATTGCCCAGGCTGGAGTGTAGTGGCATGCTCATGGCCACCCCAGCCTCGACCTGCTGGGCTCAGGCGATGCTTCCACTTCAGCCTTCCAAGTAGCTGGAACTACAGGCGTGCGCTACCATGCCTGGCTAATTTTTTTCTCATTTATTGTAGAGACGAAGTCTCACCAAGTTGCCCAGGCTGGTCTCAAACCCCCAGGCTCAGGCAATTCTCTCGTCTTGGCCTTCAAAGTGCTGGGATTACAAGCTTGAGTCACCACGCCCGGCCCAGGTATAGATGTTAAGTAGCACCCATGTTGGCTGTCCCTCTATTTTTCCTCTAGGGAGATGATATGCTATTAAAAACCTTCACAAGTCCCTGTGCATCAAGCCCCCTTGGCTGCTCCTTCGCCCTTGCCAAGTGTTATAGTAATAACATTCCCTAAGCCTCTGGTGGTTAAAGCCATCTCCTGGCTTCTATTACTTCAGGATCCTATTTTCCCAATGGATATTATCAAGTCCAGCCTTGTGATTATCCTTCTTACCTGCATCCAATGCTTACAGAGAAGAGCCTCCGCTTCCCATTGTCTTAGTACAGTGTGCTCTCTGGGCCTCCTGTGGAACGTACCCCTCTGTCTGGTCTTCTGGCTCCAGCACAATAAATTCATTCTGGCAAGCCCACTTCCCTCAGCACCTTCTGTCCTTCCTCTGCTGTCTGCAAGGGCAGTTCAGGCATTCTCACTTCGTTCTTCAGGGACCATGGCTCTCTCTCTCAGCTTCTAAAAGTCATCTAGCAGTGAATTTGCCCAGGGTCCCATGTCCCAAGAAAGTGCCCTCAAGACAATGAATTCTTATTTATCCAGGATTATTTTCCTGCTCACCTTGATCAAGCACCCTCAAAAATCCAATTCTAGGGATCCTCTCCTGAAGACAATGCCTTCAATATGCTATCCCTTTCTTCCCTTAAACAAGCCCAACATGTCCCCAGCTGGGTGACACTGGAATTCAAGTCTAATTATCACCCTGGCAGATTTCTAAGAAGAGCTGGGGCAGCTCCTGAGTGGGCACCCCTTGCCTCGTGATAGAGGCCTCAGCATTGCCTTCTCACATGAGGAGTCAGCCACCTTTGCAAGCTCTGGGGATCTGCAGAGCCAGCTTCCTCAGAGATGCTATCCTGGTGTCCCATTCCATGTTTTATGGTTCCAGGTTTTTCTAACCAAGGCGTGGACCTACCCTGGCCAAGCATACAAACATCTTTGGGTCTTTGCAACTCTTGTTATCAAATCCCGTCTTGCTCCTCTGTGTCCCATTCCTCCACTTCAGGAGATAAGAGCCTCTTTCCTATCAAGGAGACCTCCAACTCACACTCAGTGTTAACTGCTTACCCATGGCCCTTAGTTTCTCATTATTCCATGCAGGGCATCGACACAACATAGCAATAACCAGCCGACTCCACTGTTCTTTCAGACTTACGGCCTCCATGTCTTTCAAGCGCTTTAACCATCATACCTAAAATGGCATTTCCCTCCACTAGGCCATTTTCCCGGGTCACTATCACTGAAATGTTCTGCAGCTGGGCCACTGCCTTGTGCCAGAGACTATCCACATCCCGTATACCGCTCAAGATGGCATTCTCTTGGCCAGCTGGGCACTTAATGAGCCACTCAAAGCCCATCTCACCACCTTCTTTTCAGACCACCACACTTCTAGTCTTTCTATCTCAGTTCAGGTCCTCTAAGAAGCAGGTGTCAAGGCAGGATTAGATGTGCAAGACATTCCACCCCGTAGGTGGCACTCCTGGGAAGGATAATGAGGGAGCAGGAATAGACCAAAAGAGCCCTCACACCATGATGCAGGACTGACCTTGGTTAAAGGAGGGAGGGAAGGGAAGAAGGCCAGGGAAGAAGAGTCTCTGGTTGTGGCACAGGTCTAAGAAGTTTTCGAAAACGGGGAGTCCTTGAGCCAAAATTGTCCGTTAGAGAAATCCCATATTTCTCGGAAATGGGTGTCCACTAATGGTCATACCATGCTCAGAGTAACCGGGGGGCAGGGAACACGAGCTTGTTACAAATGTGGTGGAGGGACCAGAGGGTCAGGGTGGGGACTGGCAGTCGACCGTGCTCCCCATAGCAGACCTGAGCAGCACACTTCCAAGGCTGCAGCTTCTAGAGGATTTAGAGGGTGAGCAAATCTTGTGTTCTGGCCATCCATCTTCTTTGTGATGCCCTTTGAAAAATTATTTCACTAACATGCTATGAACTGAATTTGTGGCCCTCCACAACTGATATGTTGAAGCCCAAATCTCCAATATAATGGGATTTGGAAATTAGACCTTTGGGGGATAATTAGATCATGAGGGTAGAGTGCTCAAGAATGGGGTTAGTGTCTTTACAAGGGTACAAAGGGACCAGAGCTCTCTCTTTGCCATATGAGGATACAACAGGAAGGTAGCTGCCTGTAAACCAGAAAAAGGGCCCTCACCAGAATCCAGTCATGCTGGCAGCCCAATCTCAAGCTTTTAGCCTCCTGAACTGTGAAAAAAAAAAAGCCACCCAGTCTATGGTACTTTGTTACAGCAACCTGAACTAAGACACAACATGATCAGATTCTGTTCTCGGAATCAACATTCTTCTATCAGTTTACTATACTTGAAAAGTGGATTTGGAGTCGATCATGCTCAGTGATCTATCACAGAAACAAAGAACAGAGTACCATATGTTCTCACTCATAAGTGGACCTTGAACAATTATAATACTATAAGAAAGCATTTGGCAGTAATGGGAAACTGTCAGGGGATGGGGGGGGATTGGCAGTTGAGGGAAACTGCTAGGGGAGGGAGGGGCAAACCTCATCAACAAGGGTACCTGCATAATCAATGTTTGTATACCTAACCCTGAATTGTACCCCACATCTTTATAATTAAAAAATAATAATTAAAAAAAGAAAAGTGTGTTTTTATCACAAAAGTGATTTGCTCTATTTGGATTCAGAGGACTGATATGAATGATTTCCTTTGGACAAGCCCTTGGAAAAAGTGTTCCATTTGAAGAATAACTTAATGAGGTGTGAGTATCTTTTGAAAGTGTTCTTTACTGAGCTTTTATGGTAAGAGAGTTGTCTGAAGAAGGTGTCCTGTGACCCTCTCACTGAGGTTAGAACTTTGGGTATAACACCAAAGGAGATGGCATCCCCATTCACTGTGGTTCTCATTCTGGCAACTGCCTGCCTCCCTGAGGACTTCCTTTGGCTGGAAGACACCTGCCTCATCCAAGGATACATCCTCTCCCCAAAGACAGCACGCATCCAACAACCTGTCCATCAGGGTGCACGGTTCTGACACTGTGCTTCAGTTAAGGACAGTTCTGCAGGGCCATCCCAGCTCAGAGCTCTCCATGGGTCTGGAAGCTTCACTTTTCCCTCTGCCCTGTCCTCTTTCCCTTATTCCCATAGGAGTGTTGTTCCTGAGGTGTTGCTCATAAATCTACACATCAGCCCTAGTCTTCTCCAGTGGAAAACTATAGTAAATGCTTTGACACAAAAAGACATTCACTCACACCTCCTATAGAAAGTGCTGAGTTAAAGGAGAGAGTAACTCTGAAGAATTATGAGGCATGACTTGTTTTATAACAGGTTTAGACAGAAGCTCAACACACAATAATATGATCTCTTTGATGATCTAGATTCAGGCTGGGAACCAGGTGAAACAGTCACAGGATTTGATGAGGGTCACATTTGGTAAGCTGCAATGTTTGTAAGGCACCTTGACTAAAGTGCCTTTCAGTTTTCTTGAATATGTGCCAGGCATGACTGCTCAAAACAGTAGAAATGGCTGGCTGTGAATTTGAAAACATCCCAACATGGGGAATTTCAGCATCGTCATTTACACGTTCTACTCCAACAAAGATTGGCTCAGCATTTTCTGCATCTACATATCTGACTTCTTTTTTTCTTCTGTCATCCCTTCTTCCCACATGACATGAACAGATCTGTCATTTAAAAATTTTTTTTTTTTTTTGCTTGAAGACAGTGGTCACGCCAAGTTCTAGTGTGTTCTTTTTACAAACTGCCACCTGGATTATTAGTGTACAAGCTTCCTGACTGGTCTCCCGACCTCCAGCCCTATTCTTCCTGTCTAAACAGCAGCCACCAGGATCCAATTCCTAAAGCTGGAACTTCATAATTCAGGATGGCTCAGTGAGTTCCAGGCAGGGCCAAAGGGGAAGGCCCAGTTTGCACATGTCCTTGATTACCTTCTAGGGATTAGCTCATCAGAAACTCGGTGAGGACTTTTCTAAGTGTGCGTGCAAACTATTATTTCTTTATTGCACAGGCAAAATAATACCACAGAAAAGCAAAACAAAAAAGAGAAAATTACCCTTAACCTCACAACCCCCAAAAAAACCGATATAAACATTTTGAGATGTAACCCACTTGAATAGCAGGAATAAAACTAATTTAAGTATTTAAAACATTGATAAGATAAAAGCCTCCTCATTGTTGTTTTAATATGCATTCCTAGCCAGCTCAGTGGCTCAGTCTGTAATCCCAGCACTTTGGGAGACCGAGGCAAGTGGATTGCCTGAGCCTGTGAGTTTGAGACCCACCTGGGCAACTTGGCGTGACCTCGTCTCTACAATAAATAAAAAATTAGCCAGGCGTGGCAGTGCGCGCCTGTAGTTCTGACTACTTGCAAGGCTGAGGCAGAAGGAATGCTGGGGCCCAGAAGGTTGACGCTGGGCTGGCCCTGAGTGTGCAACTGCACTCCAGCCTGGGCAACAGAGTGAGACTCCAATTTTAAAAAGAAGAGCTAATATACATTCCTTTGATTCTATGCTGTATGTATTTCTTCCTTGGCAAACTGCCTGTTCATGCCCTACCCATTTTTCTTTAGAATATTTATTTTTGTTTCGTTGACTTGTCAAAAATAATTGAGTATATTTAAGAAGTATAGCAAACAATTTTTCCACTTAACATTTGTTGTTCAACTTTGTTGATTCATGTATGTATACAAATAGACTTAAATGATTATATAGTTGATATATAACTACCTAAAATATTTTGAGATAGATCTATCCACATTTTCATTATGGTTTCTGCCTTTGAGATTATATCTGCGGTCTGTCTTGATATGTATTTTCTTCTAGTACTTTAATGGCTTTGTTCTTTCTTAAAGTTTTTAAAATCTTTAATCTTATAACCTAAAATATTTTCTGAATGATTAGCTTGATGGAGTTCTCACAAAAGACACACACATGTGCCCTCCCCATGGTTAAGACATGAAAGTAACTGCTGTCCCAACAATTAATTGAATCATTTTTCCTTTCCTGACTGGTTTGAGGCGTCACTGTTGTCATAGGCTAAATTCTTATAAATACCTGCATATGTTTCTGGACTTCTCTTTTGTTTCTTGTTCTGGCACTAGTACATGATTCTAATTATTATAACTTTGTGATACACATTTTATTTTCAAGCATTGTCTGACTCTTCTTACACATTTGACCTACAAGATGAATTCTGGACCAATTCTTTTCATCACTCTCCTCGAAGAAAAGTAGTGAAATTTTGACCTTTTTTGTTGTTGTTTTTAATCTTAGATGAATATGGAGGCAATGTATGTTTTGCAATGTTGACTCTCAGTCCAGGAAATTGGTGTGCGTCCCCATTTATCCACGTCTTCTTTTATGTCTCTCCATAAAGTTTTACAGTTTTCTTACTTGGGTCAAAGCAGTATATTTTTAAAAGGAACTATAAACTTTTACTTCTTAGGATTATAGAATCTCAGAGCTGGAAAAGGCTCAAAATCACCTCACCACCCCATCTGATCTGATGCTGAGTCTCCTTCTTAAACAATCAAAGATTTGTGGTATATATTTTTGGTGTTCTTTTTAACACTGTGATATCATACTATACATATTTTCTTTTTGCGGGGGTTGGAGTCTCCCTCCTTTGCCCAGGCTGGAGTGAGTGGCACGCATGCTCACAGCCACCCCAGCGTTGACCTTCTGGACTCCAGTGATCCTTCTGCCTCAGGCGTCTGAGTGGCCGGAACTACAGACATGCACTACCATGCCCGGCTATTTTTTAAAAAAAATTCTTTTATTGTAGAGACGAGGTCTCGCCAAGTTGACCAGGCTGGTCTCGAACCCGCGGGTTCAGGCAATCCACTTGCCTGGGCCTCCCAAAGTGCTGGGATTACAGGTTGAGCCACTGAGCCCGGCCCATACTATACATATTTTCTATAATTTCCAGTTTATCATTTAAACAACACGCCTTGAAGAAATTTCTTTATCAATACTCTTTGATCAACTGAATGCATTTTAAGCACTGCATGATATTCTGTAGAAAGGATATTGTGTCATTTACTTTATTATCCCCCTCAAATATCACCACCAGGTGGCGCAATGCCTGTTCAAAGAAAGATTGCTTTTCCACGGTATCTTTCCATTTTGTTCAAGAAATATCAATCGCATATGAATTATTTAGTAAGCACTGGTATTTTTGTTTCTTATAAATACCATTTTAAAGATAAGTTTTGGAGTCACAGCAAAATCAAGCAGAAAGCACAGAGTGATCCCATATACCTGCTGTCCCCACTTGGGTACAGCCTCAATGCTATACAGAAAGGTGTATTTGTTAAAATGGACACATCATTAACACCCCCCAAGTTCACAGTCTTTATTAGGGTTATTTTAATACCCCCAAGTTCACAGTCTTCATTAGGGATATGTTAATACACCAATTTCAACACAATGGACAAATAAACAAACTATGTGCCTGACACTATAGAGCCTGGGGCCCCCGGGGAAATAAACAACCCTTTATGCCTCAACTCAAACAATTCCCAACATAAAACACGGCTCATTACATCATGGTATGCATTTATTTATAAGCCCCAGGTAATTATTTATCTATCAGACCACTAGACCAAGCAGCAGATTCCCAAGTAATTTCGACCACCTCTGAAATTTGAGATGTTCATGCTAATATTTTCACGTTCCTGCACATGCTACTCTTTCTGTGTAAGATGCTGTCTAATAGGGAGTCCCCCCCGCCCCAGAAGGAGATTCTAAAACAAAGATTTAAATGTGAGTAATTTATCTGGGAAGTGAACTTAGGAAGCACCTATTGGGGAGAGGTGAGAGAGAGAAGGAAAGGAAGCCAATAAAGGATGCACTAACAAACTAGTTACAAAATGGGGGCAAATGGAATGTAATCCTTCTGAAAAACGCTGGGAGAATGTGTAAAACAGGCCTCAGAGATTTCCCAACGGAGGGCGGAGGGAGCGGTTTATTTATCCACCACTTCTGCCAGTACCATTGATTGAGTGCTGTCCTGGGAGTGATTAATTCTCCAGCACTTCCAGCCTCCTGCACATTGCAGGTAACATGGGCTCCCATGGGCTAAAGAAAGGCTAAGGCATAGAGCTTCAGGTGCTAGCAGTTGGGCCCGTATGTGCAGAAACATAGGCCAGGCACTCACATGTAAGGAAATGTGAGTGGACTCCAGTGGCCTCTGCTACAAATGCCTTTTCTGCCATCACCTGGTTAATTCACTCTGCAAAACACAGGGCAAGATCACCACCTGGGGCAAGTCTTGCATGTTTCTGCACCAGGCCTGGGGAGCTGCCCCACCTCTGTACACCCAGGACACTTGGCGCTTATGTCACTCCTAAGAGACTGTAAGAGGTGGCGCTAAGACCCAGGATGGCCTGACTCCAAATCTCAGGCTAAAATCACTAAACCACATAAGAGAGCCCTATGACTTGTAGATGCATCACTCCAATCTCTGCCGCCCTCTTCTCTGTTTCTGGGTGTCCTCTCCTCTTCTTATAAGGATGCCAGTCATTGAATCTAGGCCCACCCTAAATCCAAGACAACTTCTCCTCAAGATTCTTAGCTTAATTAACATTTTTGAAAATGCTGTTTCCAAATAAGGTCACCATTCTGAGGTTCTAGGGGGATACAAATTTGGGGGGAATACTACTCAACCCACTACATGAACCAAAGTGACCATTATATAATTTTTGGTCATTGAAGGAGATAAAAATTCCACTGTGCGGCTCTTAAATTGGGAGACTATGAGACTGGGGCTATTGGTGGGCTTCTTGCTCATGAGATATGCTAAAATTCAGGTAGTAAAATAACACATTTTGTAAATACCTTTTTGCTAAAATTCATATGAAATCTTGTTTTCTGGGGGGATAGCCTAACCGCCTTTTGGGTACTAGTCATTGTGTTTGTGTACCGCTTCAGAAGAGCAAGGAGGAGAAGAATGTGCAAAGAGCTCTAAGCCAGTATGCTTATGGTGAGGCAAGATAAACCATTGTACCTATATCTGTGCATTTTGCTTTACTTATCTGAGTATATGAAGCGGGGGATGCAAAAAATGGAATTTATTTATAACAAATTGTAGGCCGGGCTCGGTGGCTCAGCCTGTAATCCCAGCACTTTGGGAGGCTGAGGCGAGTGGATTGCCTGAGCCTGCGGGCTTGAGATCCGCCTGGGCAGCTTGGCAAGATCTAAATTAGCCGGGCATGGTGGCACACGTCTGTAGTTCCAGCTACTTGGAACGCTGAGGCAGAAGGATTGCTGGAGTCCAGCAAGACGAGGCTGCAATGGCCAGGAGCATGCCACTGCACTCCAGTCTGGGCAACAGAGTGAGACTCCAACTCTAAAAAACCCCCCCCAAAACACCAAATTGTGTATTTATTCTTACATGCTTAAACTTCAGTCACCTTCAAAATACTCTCTGTTTGATGCAATACCCCTATAGAGACACTTTTTTCACTGCTCAAAACAGTTTTTGAACTCGTCAATGTTGATGCCTTGTAGTGCTTCTGCCGTTTTTTGTTTGACCTCTTCTACGTCGGTAAAATGTTTCCCTCTGAGGATTTTTTTTTTTCATGCAGGGAAACAAAAAAAGTCATTCAGGGTGAGATAGGGTGAATAGGGAGGGTGGGGCATGGGAATCATGCTATTTTATCAAAAACTGCTGAACACGCAGCGTGGTGTGAGCAGGTGTGTTTGTAAATCACCCATCATGAAATGGACAAATGCATTGAAAGAAATCTCAAAAAAAAAAAATTCACTGAGGTTGAACGCAGCCTCTTACCACAGCACTAGCTGGTACGCTTATGCCGATGGGTTCCTAGAACACTTACCTAGCGGGGAAAGTCTGTACTACTAAGATCCCACCCTCCAAAAGACAATTCTGGGTCTTAGGGGGGGCCCCTCGTATAGTGTGTTTAATGAGTAACTGAGTCCTAATTTACAACATCTAGCCTACCTATACATTAAAGAGGTTGCCGGTGTGTGACAAAAATAGTAAACTAGTATATTTTGTACGTTTGTTTTAAAATTCCTAGGAAAGATTGTCTTCTGAAAATTTGAACATTATAACCGACTCGGTTGATGGTGATAGGAAAGGTTCTAGGCCAGAATGTTCATATTTTGAAGACTCTTTCAAATTATAACTATATTGTTACATATGTGAGGTTTATTCAAGACTGCTGTGTGTGTGTGTATGTGTGTGTGTGTGTATATATATATATATTATATATATAGTAGACAAATTAACCCCTTACCTGAAACATCTAGCCTTTCTAGATGTAGATGTTCAGAAGGACCCGACGTATGTTAAATGTATGGGTAGTAAAACATTACTTTGTAAATATCTTTCTGCTAAAATTCATAGAAAATATTGGAAATGGTATTGGGTTTTTTGCTTGTTTGTATTTTGAGTTGGAGTCTCACTCTAGTTGCCCAGGTTGGAGCGCAGTGGCATGCTCACAACCACCCCAGCGTTGACCTGCTGGGCTCCGGTGATCCTTCTACCTCAGCCTTCCAAATAGCCGGAACTACAGGCACGAGCTACTACCATGCCTGGATAATTTTTTTTTAAAATTTATTGTAGAGATGAGGTCTCACCATGTTGCCCAGGCTGGTCTTGAACCCTCGGGCTCAGGCAATCCTCTTGCTTCGGCCTCCCAAAGTGCTGGGATTACAGGCTTGAGCCATCGTGCCTGACCGGAATGGAATTGTTTAATGGCCTCTATGAGCAATAGAGTACTTCTCTATGCTTGTTCACTGGGTTAGAGGAGGTGGGAGGGGAGGAATTGCAAAACATAATATGCTAGTGTGTTCATATTTGGACATTTCAGATACCATTTTTCTGCATGTGTTGTGCATTTTGGGGTTTTTGTGTAATATAGTGTATAAAATGGACAAAAAATTTCTGATTTTGCAGCATCTAGTCTCTAGATGTTAAAAGAGGTTGCCCATGTATGAAAAAGTACTTGGTAAAATTAGCACATTTTGTACACTTTGTATTGAAATTCATAGGAAAGCTTGTCTTCTGTAAATGATTTTTGGAAATGAATTTGTTCAACCAACTCTAAGCATTACATATGCTTGCACTTGTCCACTGGTGTAGAGAAGGAAGTGAGGAGGAAAGAGTTCAAGTCCATAGAGTCATATTTGGAAGATACCTCAGAACATAACCATTGTTATGTGTGTGCTATTTTATTCAATGGTACTGTGTATATAGTGGACAAATTCTTATATGAAATATCTGGTTTTTCTAGATATTTAGAAGTGCCTGATGTATTTAAAAGTAAAAGTCAAATAACACTTTTGTAAATAGCTTTTAAAAACTAACGGGAAACACTGTGTTTGGAAGTGAAATTGTTAAATCACCTCCATGAACAGTGTATCCTATGAACATTGTACAGATGTCACACCTCTGTGAACAGTGCACAGATGCTTACGTTTGTCCACTGGGTTGATAGAGGTGGGAAAGGTCTAGGCCAGAATGTCTCTATTTAGAAGACAGTTTCAAATTAAAGCCTTTGTTATGTATGGACACTATTTATTAAATGCTACTGTGTATATAATGGAAAACTTAAATCCTATTTGAAACATCTAGTCTTTCTAGATGTTTAAAAGTGTACAACATATGTTAAAAGTAGAGGATTAAAGTAATATCCTTTACATGTTTTCTGTTATTTCATAGGAGTGGTTGGCCGGGCTCAGTGGCTCAGCCTGTAATCCCAGCAGTTTGGGAGGCCTGAGCCCGCGGATTCAAGACCAGCCTGGGCAACTTGGTGAGACCTCATCTCTACAAAAAAAAAAAAAAAAAAAAAAATTAGCTGGGTGTGGTAGCTCGCACTTGTAGTTCTGGTTACTTGGAAGGCTGAGGTGGAAGGATCACCTGAGCCCAGCAGGTCAACACAAGGGTGGCCATGAGTGTGCCACTGTGCTCCAGCCAGGGTGACAGAGTGAGACTCCAACTCAAAACAAAAACAACAACAACAACAACAAAGGAGTGGTTGCATTTGGAAATGGAATTGTTAACTTTGATGTTTTAGTGTATATGCTGGCTGTTCACTGGGTGCTGGAGGTGGGAAGGAAGACGTATACAGAAAGAAGTATTCTCACCTGTGAGTTAGATTAGTTCAGATGATCTAATTACTGATCTATATGTGTATTTTAGTTAACATTGGTGTGTATTAAAGGATAAACGAGTCCTAATGCTCAAAGAGTGTTAGAAGTAGAGGTGGTAAAATAATCCCTTCATAAATGTCTTTTTTTAGTTTTTAGGAAGGACCATCTTCTGGGAGTGACCTTTGTTAACCCACCTCATAGCGAGAAGTAGCTCTGTACTTAGTCACTGGAATGGTGGAAGAGGGAGAAGAGAAGGGTGAAGGAAGGCCTCTTTGCTAGTATCTCCATATCTAGAAGACAGTTTCAAATTATAACCACAGGTCTATATGTGCACTTTTAGTAAAGTGCCTGTGTTTATTATGAACAAAGTTCATTCTCTTGCAACGTCTAAGCTTTATAGCAGTCCTAAGGTGACAATGTATGATAAAAAGTAGAGCTAGTGAATTAGCCAATTTGTAAATATATTTTTGCTGTAATGGACACAAAAGATGCATCTGGGACAAGGAATTGTTAAGCCACTTCTGAGTAATGTATATCAGAATTTCAGTAGGTTGACAGCAGAGGGGTAGAAGGAAATATAAAGAAAGGGACATGTGCAGATGTGTTCATATTTACATTTTGACAATAGTCATTGATGGATGTGCATCTCTTTTGGCTGTACTATAGGAATACATTAAGTAATTCAATAGAAATTAACCTTCTTGCTAATATATATTTTTTAAAATTGGAGTCTTACTTTGTCACCCAGGCTGGAGTGCCATGGCACACCGCTCACAGCCACTGCAGTCTCGACCTGCTGGGCTCAGGCAATCCTTCCGCCTTAGCCTTCCAGGTAGCTGGAACCACCACACCTGGCTAACTTTTTGATTTATTGTACAGACGAGGTCTCGCTATGTTGCTCAGGCTGGTCTCAAAACCTTGAACTCAGGCAATCCTCTCGCCTCTGCCTCCCAAAGTTCTGGGATTACAAGCTTGAGCCACCATGCCCAGCTCTTGCTAATATTTTAATGGTGTGAATCTGATCATGAATTCTCTTAGAAACATTATAATTAGTGTACTCTGTTGCTTTATGTTTCATTTAAAATTGAGAATTAGGGGAATGCAGTATGTTAATCAAACTCTGCCAGTCTGCTGCCATTTTTGTCTTCTATGAAATTTTTGTCCCAAGAAAGGTGGGATTACTTTTTTGCCTAACAGATTGAGTTGGTGTAGTGTACTCTTGTTTATCAAAATTCTCAAATAGCTTTGGGATTTTGAATTGGTAAATATTCATGATGTGTGAAAAAGCATGATACATACTGTACAATGTCAATCCCATAAAATTGGATATTGTCTATGCATACATAGGACCTAGAAGAACACATCAAATTTAAAACTGCTTGTGATTGTGGATGACATTGTTCTTTGCTTCTTGTATTTTTCAATTTTCTGTGTACATATTAATTTTTAAAAATAAAACCTGAAAATAAAAATGAGCCAAAGACCTTATTGGACACCTTACCAAAGTAGAAATACAGACAGCAAATAAGAATATTAAAAAAAGGCCGGGTATGGTAGCTCAGCCTGTCATCCCAGCACTTTGGGAGGCCAAAGCGAGTGGATTGCCTGAGCCCACAGGTTCGAGATCAGCCAGGCAACTTGGCGAGACCTCATCTCTACAATAAATCAAAAATTAACCGGGCATGGGAGCATGTGCCTATAGTTTCAGCTACTTGAAAGTCTGAGGTAGAAGGATCACTGAGCCCAGCAGGTTGATGCTGGGGTAGCCGTGAGCATGCCACTGAACTCCAGCCTGGGCAACAGAGTGAGACTCTAACTCAAAAAACAAACAACAACAACAACAACAACAAAATATATATATGTATATATATATAAAGATGCTCCACATCATATGTCACTAGGGAAATGCATGTTAAAACAACGAGATACTGCTACATACCTATTAGAATGGCCACAATACAGCATAGTGGCAATATAAAATGATTGTAAGGATGTGAAGCAACAAGAACTCTCATTCATTGCTGGTGGGAATGTAAAATGGTACTTTGGAAGACAGTTTAGCAGCTTCTTATAAAACTAAACAAAACTCTTACCAAATTATCCAGCAATTACACTCCTTGATATTTACCCAAATAAGTTGAAAACTTAGCCAGGCTCGGTGGCTCAGCCTGTAATCCCGCGCTTTGGGAGGCTGAGGTGAGTGGATTGCCTGAGCCCATGGGTTTGAGACCCGCCTGGGCAACTTGGTGAGACCTCATCTCTACAATAAAATCAAAAAATCAGCCAGGCATGGTAGCGCATGCCTATAATTCTGGCTACTCGGAAGGCTGAGGCGGAAGGATCGCTGGAGCCCAGTGGGTCGAGACTGCAGTGGCTGGGAGCAACCACTGTACTCCAGTGTGGGTGACAGAGTGAGACTCCAACTCAAAAAAAAAAAA
>CAUYQG010037135.1:0-11276 GCA_963574415.1 Tarsius wallacei | reverse complement strand
GAGATCCGAAACCTCAATGTGACTCTTGATCAAATGGACTTAATTGATACCTACAGAACCTTCCATCCAAAAACCGCAGAATACAAATTCTACTCATCACCGCATGTAATGTACTCTAAGATCGACCACATACTTGGCCATAAATCAAGCATAAGCAAATTTGAAAGGACCGAAATTTTACCATGCACCTTCTCGGAGCACAGTGGAATAAAAATAAACATTAACACCAACAAGGTACCCCCAAAACCCACAAAGACATGGGTAGTAAACAGCATTTTGCTAAACAACTCTTGGGTCAATGATGAGATAATGGAAGTTTTCTTGAATGATTTCATGATATGATTGTTCCAGTGTGGGCTCTGTTTCTCTCTCTGCCTCAGGGAGACCAATTAGTCTTAGGTTTGGTCTCTTGAAGTGGTCATTCATCTCTTGCAGGTTTTGTTCTGTCTTTTTGAGCTTCTTTGCTATGTTTTTGACCATTTGGGTTAGTTCTGTGTTTTGGTCTTCAAGCTCTGAGTTTCTTTCTTCTGCTTGGCTCAATCTGCTTTCCATGCTTGTTAGTTTGTTATTTATTTCCATCACAGTATTCTTTACTGCTGAAAAAAAAATAATTTTTGAAGATTTGGCCAGTAATATTTTCATTAAGAGAATAGTCCATAATAAAACAATTAGAATGTATTTTAAAACAAAGCAAATTAAGTCTTAGATAAAGAGCATTAATTGTTTCATCTTTTTTTAATGTTTCATTTTACTAGCTAATGCATAAATATAATCTTAATGTTAAGGTTTTCATTAAACTAAAAAGCAAATTAAGTACCATAAAGTATCATGTTTTAATGTAGATTTTAGTCAACATATATACAAGATTTACAAGAATATCTCTATTAGTTTAAAAAAAAAAACTTCATGAGATATAAATGTTAATCTTACTAATAATGGCAAACTGTATGGAGAATAATAATTTTTGTTTCATTTCTTCATTAAGATTTGGAAACAATAGAAGCATCTAGTACAAAAAATACTGCAATGTCTTAAAATGAACTTGATTCATTACAGGCAAATTCACACTTTCTTTTAATTATTTTGCAATTTGCGACTGTTTCACAGAGTTGTTATAACCGGAATTCTTTTTCACTTTCCTAAGATTCTTCCCCTTAATAAAATCAAAAAGCAGTGAGTGGCTGTAACTCACTCTAAAAGTAAAGCTAGATGAAGAATTATTTTTAGCTTTTTTCTTTTTCTTTTCTTTTTTTTTAACTTATGATCACTTGTAATTTTATATAAGATTGTAAAAAAGTATACCAGCAGCTCTAAGTTTAGAATGTAAATAAAGAAGAGAAAATATTTTTGGAGAATATTAAATCTGACCCATTTTGAAGTGAATATCTTGAAACTTGCATCAATTTATAAATCCAATTACATGTATCTGTGGCATGGGACATTTAAAGGTAGATGTTTTAAATATTATTTCCAACCTTGCAATGCTTTCCCAAGTATGGAGTTCTATCTGTCCTTTTTCGTATGTCCCATTGAGTTATGCTACTTTTATTTTTCATTGATTTTTGAGACATCCAACTTAGCAGATGTTTCTTATTTAAAATGTCCAGGGGGAAAAAAATATCTAAAATTTATCAAAGCCCTTACCAAGTTGTCTCTTAATATTAACAGAAGATTGATTCTAGGACCTCCATTGGATAACAAAATCTACATATGCTCAAGTCAATGATATAAAATGATATATTATTTGTATATAACCTACACACAACCTCTTATATGCTTTAAATAATCTCTAGATTACTTATAGAACCTAATAAAATGTAAATTCTATGTAGAATAGTTATTATATTGGATTATTTAGAGAATAATGACCCAAAACGAGTTTATACATGTTTAGTAAAATATAATAATATATTTTTCTGAAATTTTTGTATTTGAAGTTGGTCGAATCCATGTATGTGGAAATTGACTTTGTATATCTGTGGATTCCTCACCCATGGATTCAACCAACCATGGATCCAAAAAAAAATTTTTTTTAGAGGTTTGCATCCATATCGAATATGCACAGACTTTTTCCTTGTCCTTATTCCTTAAACAATACAGTATTACAACTAATGCACAGTATTTACATTGTCTGAGGTATTATAGGTAATCTAGAGATGATTTAAAGTACACAATTGGATGTCCATAGATTATATACAAATACTGCACCATTTTATACAAGATACTTGAGTATCTGTGGATTTTTGTATCCACGGGGGTCCTGAAATCAACCCCCAAGTGATACTAAGGCATGACTATGAATCTTCACAGGAAACCTGATGGAAAAAGAGTCACAAAAATTTTTACCTCCTGCTTAAACATAGAGGAAATCAAAACATAGAATTTTAAAATATCAAGCCCAATGTTAAACCGCTAATGATAAGAATTAAATGTAGAATTAAACAGGACGGTATGCCCTCAACATATTATTTCATCTTATTAAAAATAGGAAATAAGGCCGGGCTCAGTGGCTCAGCCTGTAATCCCACGCTTTGGGAGGCTGAGGCGAGTGGATTGCCTGAGCCCGCGAGTTCGAGACCCACCAGGGCAAATTGATGAGACCTCATCCTACAATAAATCAAAAAATTAGCTGGGCGTGGTAGCGCTCGCCTGTAGTTCCAGCTACTTGGAAGGCTGAGGCGGAAGGATCACTGGAGCCCAGCAGGTCAAGGCTGCGGTGGCTGGAAGCGGCCACTGCACTCCAGTCTGGGTGACAGAGTGAGACTCTAACTCAAAAAAAAAAAATAGGAAATAATTTCTTTAAACTTATATTAGGCAAATTAAAATGTATATTTTATTCCCATATACATTTTTTCTAATGCAAATAAATTTCTATTTTGTGATTCTCATATGAAAATCCAGAATCACAAAAATATTAATTCTAACCTAAAATGTTGGTTATTTCATTATATTGTGAAAGAAATTTCTCAAATTTAGTTTTGCTATTGAAAATAAAAGCGAAACTCTTTAGAAAACTTTCATACAACTTACACTCTATTCTGAAATATGTTTATTTTTTTTTATTTGTGAGAGATCTGAACATATGGATAAAAGCTATTACTAAAACAAATGATTTCTAGTATTTTTTAGCTCTGAGTAATATTCAACATTAATGGTTTACAAAAGTCATGAAATTGATGACACTGGCAAATGCTCTTGATTGATGACAGGACTAGACAATGTTAATCATTGAAAAAAATGGGGAAAACACAAACACCTGATTTGAATTTTAAAATCATATCACTAGATATCTGTATCAATATATTTTGTCAATACTTTTTGAATTTTGACTGTTCAATAAGATAACATTTAAAACACTGCTGTATAAACATTTAAATTTATAAAACCAGCAATATTTTATTACTTTAATATTTCTTTCTGTCTCCTGTACCATTTCTTATTTTCTTGTAATTTTTATTAAGTCAAATAATACATGCCCCATACCACAGTCATGTATGCAATAACAGCTTTCAAAAGTTTTACCTTGGGCTGTATAAATCTCCGCATTTATAAAGTGAAATATTTTAACAATATAAATTTTCATAAAATGTGTTAGGCAACACTCCCTAACTGGGTTTTTTTTAGTAAAAAGGGATAAGGCTGATGGCTATAGCTCTGTGCCAAGGCCAGGTTCATGAATGGTTCACGTGTAAAGGGGATATCATCCACTTATTTTATTCATCTGTTGAGGGAGAAAATAAAAAGGAGGCAGTTTATGTTTTGGGTCACAGTTGTAACAGAACCTGGCAATCGATCTTTGCTTTAAAGGAAAAGAGAGAAGGAAGGGGAAGATTCCTTTTCAGTATTGGAATTAAGGAGGTTGGCATCCTGGAAAAGAAAGGAAACAGGACAATATGAGATAATAGAGAAATCAAGTTTGAGAGAAGAGAGGTTTCTTTTTTCATTCTTTTCTGTGTGTTTGTTTTTGTTATTGTTGTTGTTTACTATTGGAGGGTCCAGGAAGGGAAGAACCTTGTCCCAATAGAATTGGAACTGAAGCAATTTGACTACAAATAGAAAACCATTCTCCAAGAAGGAAAGATACTTTGACAATTTTTGAAGGACACAGGCATTGGTTAGAATGACTATGAGTTAGATATCAATTTTGTTTTGCTTTGTTTTGTTTTTTGTTTTTTGGTGTTTTTTTGGGGGGGGTCCATTTCAGAATTATAACTTACAAGTATTGGTTATGACTACAGAGGAAGTCATGAAAATTGAAGTCTCCGAATTCATTGAAAACTTGGAGTACTTTGGAATCTACCAGGTTACATAATTAAGAATGTGAGACTATCTTTTCTATTTCATGCAATACAGGGTAGTGAAGACCATTAGCGTTATACGCACGTGGACTCCATTATATACTAGAGTTTATTGCATATACAATAAATATTATATTTCCTCTCCCAAGTTATATTTTAGGTAAAAAAAAAATAATTCAATTAGTCCTCTTCAATCATTATTATTTAATCTTCCTTTGAATTTGCCCATGGAGTATGCTTATAAAATAAATGATCAAGTGACCAGTTTGGAGCACAGTTTGTTATTGCTAATCTCTTATGTCACTGTATGATTTCTAATAATACTATGAAGCCAGGGGCTTGTTGAACACATTTTTATTTTTCTCTTTAGCCTCTAATTCTTTAAATAATAGATCATGAGTCAATAAAGAAGAAACGTAGATAAATTATTTTTCACTGAAAATATCTAGGCTTTACCATATCTCACCAAAGAAAAGCTTTCACTACTAGGAGAAAACAATATTTCAATTAGTTTTGGTTAGGTATTACTCAATACCTAGTATACTAAAACGACATTTCCAAGACATGATGTCCTTTTTCACACATCATTTTCATAAACGACATTCATTCCATATAAAAGAAACAGATGTTTGACCTAGAATATCAAAGAAAACCCCACAGGGCTGGAAACCTACTTTTTAAAGCCTAAAAAGATAAAGAATGTTTTGAACTCTACTGCTTAGAAAATTAATGAGTTATTCATCCCACTCAGGAATGGATTAGAGTTTACTGAAAGAGTTTTCAGACCCCCATGGGTGTGTTATATATAAACAGCAGATGAGAAGAGTATTACATGAATTAAAACACTAAGCTTCTTTGTCTGAATTAAAATAAATAAATAAATAATGTGTTATTGTAGATCACTAAGTAAATTCATGTAACCTAAAAAAGTGAATATAGTTTTGATAAATACAAATTTTCTTCAAGAAATTTATTTTCTATTAAGTATTCAAACATCCCATTTAAAAAATACTATTTAGTTTTGCTGAAAAATCAAATCACACAGTTATCTTATACAAATGACTTTAAAAATTTTTTTATCTTCCTTCCAGGGGTGGAAGACATCAATTATGTACTGAGATGATTAAAGTTCTTTTTACTAGAGTTTTAATCAACCAGTTCAGATACTTAAACCAGGCTTATCGGCATGATTTTATATGTTGAGATGCCCAGAAGATGTGCTTTTTGAAAGTAAAACTCTATTTAATAATTTTGAAGAGTGAGCTGAAATCACTACGAGCATTTGAACAATATAATTGACTTATAAAAGGTGCAATAGGTATTATAATAAAGTAATCATAGAAATATATATAGTTAAATGTTTTTCTTCTCTGATCATTTACAATAATACATTTCCATCCCTAATGGCTTTTATTTGATGTACACTACTGCATTGTTTGGGAAGACACCACACAATTCTCATAAATATCAGCCAACATATTACTTAAAATTTGGACTAATAATTATTGTTTTAGATGTATTATTGACAAATTACAAATTAAAAATGAGTTTCAGCTATTTTAGGGATTACACTTTTTTCTGAGTACCTACAAAATATATAAAAATTTCTAGACTCTTCTTGTTACTGAATTCAGATTTGACTCTTGACTATCTGGAATGGTTTATTTTATACATGACACAACTCCTCTCTAACTCTCTTTGTTTCCACAAAGTTCTCATTTCTTAAAAAAAAAAAATACAGGTAAAAGGATTTTTAGATGTATAATAGAGAAAAAAATACTTTTGAGGCTCACTTTGACAGTTTCTTCTGGAACAGTGATTTCTAACTTATATTTTGAAAACATATCCCAAAATAACCCTAAAAATCTGGTATGTATTACCCATGAAGCGGCAATCTCACCTCCCTCCGTTACTAGATTGTGACTTACCGAGCTAGACTAGCGGCCTCCAGAACTACCCAGGTGGGTAAAGTTTTTCCAAAAGTTATGGAAAGAAAAGATTAGAGCTTCTTCATATATTTATTCTTAAAACATTCTTTTAAGATGTTCGTTGTTTTACATTTTATACTGTTTGTATTATAATAGTAAATATTGTGTACATATAAATTTGGTAATATAAAATTGGGGCATTCATGTTAAAAATAATTCCAACAAATACACACATTAAAATTATTAGAGATGCAAGTCGAGGCTGTGGTGATTGTGAACGTGCTACTACACTCTAGCCTGGGCAACATAATGAGATTCCAATTCAAAAAAAAAGGAAAAAAAAATTACTAGCAATTATAGGCATATATTTGAAATACAATGAATTTGTGAGTGTAATATTTAATTATATTTAACTAAAAATTGCAGGTGTAGCTTTACGAAGTTTCTTACAGGTGCTCTGCTGATGTTAAGGATGTGTCAGTAGATATAGGTAACAATATTGTTCAAATGTATGCATATCATATTGCTGTCTTTCATGACGTGCCAGTATTGACAAGCAACTTGTGAAGTTAAGATACGTTTTCAGGCTAATTACATAGCTGATTTGGAACAATATCCACTTATGGATATGATTGTGAACAGAAAACATTCACCTGTAACCAAAAGCAATTTTTACTAACACCTAAAAGCCACATAGACTATTTAATAAATACAAAAATTGTAGAGAAAAGCGAATTAGGATCAGGTATACTAATGTGAAAGGAGTTAACATAAAAATATAAGTGGAAAATTATTTTTAAATCACTTAAATATTATCTTGATATTTTATAATAAGCTGAAATATCAGCCATTTAGTTTATTATACTACTTAAAGTTATATTTTGCTAATCTAAAACTTAATAATTTTTATCCACCATGAACTTTACATCATATATTTATTCAATCTGAATATTTATAAAAATTTAAACTGAAAAATTCAATACATCAATTTCAACATTATTAGTACTGTATTGTTTTCCTATTTTAACATATATGAATTAACTTACATGAGATGGCTTCACCAATACCCCAAGAATTTTAATATAAATTAATACTGATGTGATAAGTTTAAGTACAAGAAAATGCCTATCTTGCATTGACAATTACCATTTTATATGATTTATTCTTTCTTTCAACTTGTAAACTATCCTGTAATGTTAATTTACTTGCATTCACACGCTTCTCATTCAGAAATGGTAGTCTTCTCTCTCACTTGCTTTCTCTTTCTTACCCTGTCTTTGATTCTCTCCCTCTTTCTTCCTTTACTGTTAAAAAAAAAAAGAAACAAAAGGTGACCTTATGTCTAGTACAGTGTTTGAAACATCTTAGAAGCATAATGAATATGGGTCTTGTAGTCATTTAAATAATGTGAAAATTATCAGGAACTGCTGTCACCAGGGAAGTTTCTATTATTCTTAGACTGTTCTATTTTTGTTCATATTAAGGTGTATTGAACTTTTACTCAGTTTACTTGTGATTTTTCCTAAATGTATCATTTCTTGATATATATATATATATATATATATATGTATATAACCTACACAATAATTTTAACATACAAAAATGTTTCTATTCATTTTCTATTTCTACAAAAAGTAAAGACACTAAATTTTTGGTGCATGGTATGTCATTTTTATGTAACTAAACATTTGTCTAATTGAATCGATGAAGAACAAGGAGAAAAATAATTTTGGGAAAAATGCTTTTGTAGAACAATTTCTCATACAAACTTTAATTTTAAATAAAATGTTCAAATTACATAAGTCACTCATTGTTTTTCTGTCAATACAGACACAGCAACAGATCTCTTACCATTCAAATTGTAATTACTTCTCTCTATGAAACAATGAGATAAACTATAAACTATCACTGTATATATTTTTTCTATGCTACTGTCACCATCCTAGATAACAACGATGCAATTGAATATGTTCTTTTTCATATATATCATTTCTGCAATTAAAAGTAAATTTAACTTCTACTTCAAAATACATTTCTTCTCTGGATTATGTGTAAGTCTGCATACCTTTATATGGCCGAATGGGATATGAGTGCCATTTTCATGTCTCAAATGCATTTGCAATAAGAGTTGTTCATTTGTACCTCTATATGAATCTCTAATTTTTGTAACATCTCCCCTTTGAAATATTTTATGAAAATTTATAAAACTAGAGTTTATTTTAGACAGCTCATTTAGACTTGAATTCCTTTTTTTTCCTCCTACTATGGAGTCAACATTCAGAACCATGTAACAAAATGCTAATTGCGAATATCTCATACAATTTTACTTTGAATACTTTATGCTCTGATATTGCTTAGTTTTCTAAATGCTGCTAAGGCTCATATACTTGTTGGTTTGAATCTTTGTAAAGAGAAATACATTATGTCACTGTAAATGCAAATTCCTTCACTCATCTAATAATATAAAATATGGAAAATGCAGAAAAAAATTTGAGGTCGAGCATACAACACAAATTACTCTACAAATGTGAAAAAAGAATGTAGAGAAACTGCTTTTCTAAAAAATAAATTTCATTTGCTTTAGACATGCTTATAGAAAGTAATGATATACTTAAGAATGACTTTAGAAATCATATATTCCAAGCATATCTGGGCTATGAGAGGCCTAAAGAATTTAAATGATTAATCTATCTAAGATTACATAGCATAAGGTTAAAGCTATAAAAATTAATTTTCAATGGTCCATTGTCTTTATGGCTAAGTGTCAATTTATTTAAACCATTTTAAATGGAGAACATCATATAATAGGTAGAACAGGTGTGGCTGGAAAGACTCAACTTATTAATGCATAACCTTGTATTAAGAAAACGTGGATATAGAGCAAATGGATGACTGCAAGTTCTTTAAATTTCCCAGAGTATTGTCTAACACAAGAGTCAGCAAACTATCACTTCTGGCCCACCCTGGCACCTATTTCTATATGAATCACAGGCTAAGACTATTTTTTACATATTTAAATGCATGAAAAAAATTTTTAAAAAGATATTTTGTGACACATAAAATTTATGCAATTCAAATTTCAGTGTCCATGAATGAAATTTTATTGAAACATTACTCAATTAGGATTATGCAGAGAAACTAAACCAATAGGATAGATGATAGATAGCTAGATAGACAACAGATAGATAGATTGGACAGATAGAAAGATTGGTTAGATAGATGGATAGATAGACAGATAGATATAGAATAAAGGGGATTTATTAGTAAAATTGGCTCACATGGTTATAGAGGCTGAGAAGTCACATGATAGTCTGTGTGCACACTGGAGAACCAGTAAACCTGGTGACATAGCTCCAGCCTGAAAATTTGAGAATCCGAGGCCCTGAGGGTGCAAGTCGTGGAGTGCAAAGGCCAAAGAATTTGGTGTCTTAATGTTCAAGGGCAGAAGAAAATAGATGTTACAGCTTCAGAAGAGAGAGTGAAAGAAAGAAAGAAAAGAAAGAAAGAAAGAAAGAAAGAAAGAAAGAAAGAAAGAAAGAAAGAAAGAAAGAAAGAAAGAAAAAGGAAGACAGAAAGAAAGAAAGAGTAAATTTGCCTAGTTCCTCTACATTTCTTTTTCTATCTGGGCACTTAGTTGATTGTGTGATGCCCACTCACATTGAATGATGGCACATTTCCCTTACTCATTTCCCTAATTGAAATTTCAATCTCTTCCAGAAACACTCTCAAAAACATATCTAGAAAGAATGTCTTATCAGCTGTTTGGATATCCATTAATCCAGTCAAGTAGACACCTGAAATTAACCATCACACTAGCTATGTTCATTTTGCTCATTCGTTTATATACTATCTATTTCTGCCTTTCCCCTAAAGTGACAGAATGGAGTAGTTGCATCAGAGAACATATGTACTATAAAAGCCTGAAATATTTATTATACAGCCCTACACACACAGACACATGTGCACACACACAATGACCCTTGACCTGACAGGTTTACTCCAGTATTGTTTCATTTTCTATGGAATGTATCTTTGTTGAATCTCTTATTGAATAGTGACTGGAGGCTAGTTTCCTGAAGTTACAGGCTAAGGTACAGATTTTTGTCAGTGGAGATGCAAAAGATTCAAGAGGTTCTGTTGAGTAGAGATGATACCTTCAAAGGGAATGATGCAACTGCCCAATTAGACATTAACCAAGTTGCTTTTCAATTTAGAAAATTCATTTCAGCATTCTTTTCTCAACTGTCCGTGAAAATCTCCTCCCATGATATTGTAAAGAGCTTTACATCTAGTAAGTTTCCTCTTTAATGAATTAAATAAAATTTTGACAAATGTCCAGACTATATGTATGAGGGCCATGTTTCTTACTTTTTTAAATAATATTTCTATACCTGAAATTACTTTGCTTTTCTAGTAACTGTAACAGATATAGTCTGTGAAAACAACTTTCTTTTAAATAGTATATTCCATGAATCACGAATTGTTATTTCAGTCAATTTTTTTGTTAAGACTTAAACCTATTTATTCCAGCCTTTTAATTTTGTATGATTCAGTGTCACCCTCTGCTACTAAGAAATAGTATCAACCTAGAGTCTTAGAGTAGAGGATGTTTGTAATATGCTTTCTCACACTTTCACTGTTAACTCTTGCTCTCTTTTTGCTTTTGCTAGTAGACAAATTCTTTTTAAAAAGGGAAAGCAAGAGTTAAATTAGTTACACATGCCCCATATGAGTTGATGATTATGATTTTTAAAGATTGGAATAGGAACAGACCCAATAAGTGGTTACAAGTTTGCTATTTTGTGTCAACAACAGATAACGTGTGACTTACGAAAATGTATTATTATTATTATTATTTTTATTATTTTTTTTTTTTTAGTTGGAGTCTCACTTTGTTGCCCAGACTGGAGTGCAGTGGCCGCTCCCGGCCACCGCAGCCTCAACCTGTTGGACTCCGGCGATCCTTCCGCCTCAGCCTTCCAAGTAGCTGGAACTACAGGCGCGCGCTACCACGCCCGGCTAATTTTTTGATTTATTGTAGAGATGAGGT
>CAUYQG010037134.1:0-54938 GCA_963574415.1 Tarsius wallacei | reverse complement strand
TCACAACGCATACCTTGATATTAAAGGACCCTGAGAAGTGCTGCAGGAAAGAGCATTGCTAAAGCTACTTTTTTTTTGAGTCGGAGTCTCACTCTGTTTCCCAGGCTGGAGTGCAGTGGCAAACTCATGGCCACCCCAGGGTCCATCTGCTGGGCTCAGGTGATCCTTCTGCCTTGGCCTTCCAAGAAGCTGGAACCACACCCAGCTAAATTTTGTTTGGATTTATTGTAGAGATGAGGTCTTTCCAAGTTGCCCAGGCTGGTCTTGAACCCCTGGGCTCAGACAATTCTCTCATCTCTGCCTCCCAAAGTGGTGGGATGATAGGGGTGAGTTGCTGTGCCTGGCTAAAGTCGCTTAAGCAGTCATTTACCACATTGGGTTTTGATTCTGTCTCTCTTTGCTAACACCTATCACGTCCGTGAAACGTGTGGTGAGAAATGTTCATCTCATTTTTCAAAGCAAAGGCTCACAGTCAGACAGCTCTACTTTGTGAAACTTAGTTTTCTCATTTCCAGATTGAGGGTAATAGTCATTCCCTGGAGTATTGTTTTGAGGATCAAATGAGATAATCTATGTGAAATGCTAACACTGTGTCATGTTATTTTTATTTTTATTCCTTCCTCTTTTTCATTCGTTCATGTATCAGGATCCAATAAGCACATATTTGTTGAGTGCCAATGTGTATAACCTTTGCTGGATGGAAGTGTTCTAACTTCTTGATTTTCTTGCTACTCCGAGCTGTGCTTAGGTCTTGAAGACCCGGGAAAACTCAGCCTGCACCTTTGGTGACCTTTTCATGTCACTCTGCTTTTAGGAAGGATGGCATGTGGTTCCAGGGTTCCTCTGATTTTTTCCTGGCCACTGGGAAGGCAGGCTAGCTATGTCTCATTAAGTGAGGAGGCGCTGTGTGGGCCCCTGGATTTGTGGAAATTCAAGACCTCCTGTGGTGCGGCCAGGACCAAGGAAGCAGGTGGCAGATCAACCCACAGCACTGTCCACACCAGCGCCAGCTGCACTTGGTCGCAGGTGGGAACCCACTGCGGGACAGCTCTGCTGTGGGCCTCTTACCCTCAGAGTTCTTGAGAACGCAATTCTTTGGTAGCTTTCATTTGCTGTAATCAGAATTAGCTTCTATGAGTAAATTCTGCTCTATCTGAATAATAATGCTGAGTAAATCCCACCAACCAGAGATGACAAGAGAATAAGTGTTTGCCGAGTACATTGCTTGTGAGAGGCTCTGTGTTAAGTCCTTTACTGATATTGCCTCACTGAATCTTCACCAAAGACCCAATTATTTATTTTTTATTTAATAAATTTCTAATTTTAAATATGTGGGGTACACGTCAGGGGTAGGTATGCAAATGTTCATTATGCAGGTACCTTTGTTGATGAGGTGTGCGCTCCCTGGCTGTTTCCCACTACTGCCACTCCCACCCCTACCCTGCCCTGGCAGTTTCCCACTACTGCCAATCCCTTTCTTGTAGTATCATGATAGTTGTCAAGGTCTGCTTATGAGTGAGAATGTGTGGTACTCGGTTCTTTGTTTCTGTGATAGATCACTCAGTATTATAGCCTCTAAGCCCATCCAAGTTGCTGCAAAGTTCCTAAGTTTGTCCTTCTTTATGGCTGCATAATCTTCCACTGTGTATATGTATCACATTTTTTTATCCAGTCCTCTTTCGAGGGGCAGCCCTGTTGGTTCCATGTTTTTGCAATTGTAAATGCTGCTGCAATCAGCATGCATGTGCAGGTATCTTTTTCATAGAGTGATTTGAGTTCCTCCAGCTATATTCCCAGGAGGGGGATTTCGGGTTGTATGGGAAAAGACCCAATTATTATCCCTATCTGTAAGATAAGGAAACTGAGGCACACTGAGGTTGATTTGCTCAAGCCACACAGCTAGAAAGTGCTGGAATCGGAATTTGTACGTGGGCAGTCTGACTTCAGATGGCAGATTGTTAACCACTGTGGTCTTCTCATCATCAATAATTACTACCTTCAGTTTCCAGATGTGGAAACTGAGGCTCAGAGTGAAATCATTTGGCCAAGTCACCCAGCTAGTCAATGGCAGAGCCAAGATCTGATGAAGCATCTAGTTAGAGCCTTGAAACAATATTATGCACTATGGTTTATGAGTTCCCCATTTACAGATGAGTCTAATAGAGTTAAAGGAACTTGCTAAGTGCATGGAGCTCTGTATGCGGGGCCCTGTTTCCCATCCTCCCCTGATGGGTTGGTCTCTAACCTGACACACTCTTTTTTCCATGCTTGGCCTCACTAAATCCTATGTAGCACCTAGATCTCAACCCAAATGCCTGTTCCTTAGGGGACCTTCTCTGCCTCTCCAAGTAGTTTAATATCCCTTTTGTGGAAATTGTAGAGCAACCTTTAATTTTCTTTCTCTCTTTTTTTTTTTTGAGTTGGAGTCTCTGTTGCCCAGACTGGAGTGCAGTGACACGCTCCCGGCCACCGCAGCCTCGACTTGCTGGGCTCCGGCGATCCTTCCGCCTCAGCTTTCCAAGTAGCTGGAACTACAGGCGCGTGCTACCACACCCTGCTAATATTTTGATTTATTGTAGAGATGAGGTCTCACCAAGTTGCCCAGGCGGGTCTCGAACCCGTGGGCTCAGGCAGTCCACTCACCTTAGCCTCCCAAAGTGCGGGACTACAGGCTGAGCCACTGAACCCGTCTCTTTCTCACTCTTTAGTTAACTATTTGCGTGATAATTTTATAAATACCCTGCCTTTCCTTAGACTGTCCACACTCTGACACCAGAGCCCACATCAGTGCTGTTCAGGAATGTTGCCAGTGCTTACTGCAGTGTTCAGCACGTAGCTGACACTGTAAAAATGGTAGTGATTATTGTATATAACACACGTATATGTGCTTATGTGGTTATTTGTAAATGATAGTTTTATATATATGAGTATAGTGTGTGTGTGTGTGTGTGTGGTATGTATATATAAATGATAGTCATTTGGTCCACCCTGTTTCTTCTCATTCATGCATCAATCACAGAGATGTCAATTAGCAATATGATTATGGCAGCTCCCAGATTACTTGTTCTTGGCAGACATCGCCAGTCAATCAGTATTCTCTCTTCTGCTGAGACCCAAGGAAATTTTCAATTTCTTCTCAAGGCCATGCTCCAGGGAGCCACTATCCATTAATTGGACTTGGCCCAACAAATGGAACTTGGACATTCTAAGTCAAGAAATTTGTCAGATATTACGTGCAGTGGTAACTTTCCCAGTTGAAATTATTTGGGGAACTAAAAAATACTGATGCTTGGTGTCCTCTTTCAGACCAGAGATTTTGATTAATTGATGATTTTAGTGGGCTGACAACCACTGACCAACCAAATGGTGTCGGCTCGGATTGGTGCTCATCTGGATTTCATTTTTCCTTATGACATGCAAGTTCTGTTTATTTTCTTTTTATGTGTATGTGCGATTACTCTGCCATGACAGACTGGGCATTGAGGGTACAGGATGATGGAAAGATTGGTCTTGATTCCCCAGTAACTCTCATATGAATGGAGACAGACAGGCATAAAGAACCCTTGAAGGAGGCAGATGGTTAGGAGTTAATTTATGGATGAATGAAAGTCTACAGGGAGAAGTGTGTCAGAGAAATAAATAAATTCTACCTGCGAGGACCTGGGAAAATATTTTTGGAGGAGATTGGAGTTGAACTAAATCTTTTTTTTTTTTGATTCAGGGTCTCACTCTGCAGCTCAGGTTGGAGTACAGTGGCAGGATCATGGCTCACCCCGGCCTTGACCTTCTGGACTCAGGTGATTCTTCTGTTTCAGCCTCCCAAGTACCTGGGACTACAGTTGCATGCTACCAAGGCCAGCTAATTTTTTGATATTTTTGTAGATGAGGTCTTACTGTGTTGCTGGTCTTGAAATCCTGGACTCAAGCAATCCTCCCGCCTTGGCCTCCTAGAGTGTTGGGATTACAGGTATGAGCCACTGCGCCTGATGGTAGTTGTACTGACTCTTTTTATTTTTGAGTCAGAGTCTCTCACTGTGTCACTGACGTTGGAGTGCAGTGGCACACTCACGGCCACCACAACCTTGACCTGGGCTCAGGTGATCCTTCTGCCTCACCCTTCCAAGTAACTGGAACTACAGGCACGTACCACCATGCCTGGCTAATTTTTTGTTGTATTGTAGAGATGAGGTCTCCCCAAGTTGCCCAGGCTGGTCTCGAACCCATGAACTCAGGCAATCCTCTCACTTTGGCCTCCCAAAGTGCTGGGATTATAGACGTGAGCCACCGCACCTGACTGAACTAACTCTTAAGAGATAGACGGATGGCTAGAAAACCATGGCGAATACAAATCATAGACTTTGAGTGCCAGACAAAGCTATGTGTAGTCAATGAAATAAAGGAGACATGGTTTTCAGAACTGATCTTCAGGAAATAAACTTTGGCAGCAGGATGAAAGATGCATTGGGGAAAGATGATCAAGACCAGAGGGTAGGTGCAAAGTCCAGAGTCTGATCCCTGGTTGTGGACATGGGGCATATGGGGAGAAATCATATACACAGTGGAGGCGAGTGGGATTTTGGTGATATGGAATGTTGTGAATGATTCATAAGGGAAACCTATGAAAATCCATTGTGTGCTTGCTGTTACCATAAGCGCCTTGGAAGTGCAGCTACCACTGATTGCATTCCTAATCTAACCCAGGTACTGTGTCAAATATTTTACGTGCATCTTCTCATTAATCCTCACAACAATTCTTCAGAGTCGTCTCTCATGTTATTTCAATTTTACAGATGAGAATTCTGAAGTTAGAAGAATGTTGAATAACTTTCCTGGAGTCACAAAGTCAATAAGTGGGAGTCAAGATACAGACACAGATAGCTTAACCCCAGAGCACACACATTGAACTGGGATGGTTGTGTCTTAATTGGTGTCTATTCTTGTGGTTCTCAGTGGGAGTGTCCCCCATCCAAGGTGGACACTTAGAAATTTCTGTTGTCCCAAACAGTTTCAATTGTTCCAACTGCAGTGGGTGGTGAGGGAAAATGTTGCTACTGACATTTCGTGGGTAGAGGCCAAGGACTTTGCTAGAAGTCCTATAATGCATAGGACAGTGCCAGTTGTTCTTCTCCCAAGAATAATTACCTGGTCCCAAATGTCAGTAGTGCTGAGGTTGAAAAACCCTGTTCTATTCCCAGGGCCTAGCTCAATGATTGGCACATAGTGGGTTCAATCTACATGTTTATTGAATTAAATAGAGCTAGTGTCTGAGCACAATGGTTCATGCCTATAATCTCAGCAATTTGGGAGGTCAAGGCAGGAGGATTGCTTGATCCCAGGAGTTCAAGACAAGACTGGGCACATAGTGAGTCCTCATCACTATAAAAAATCTTAAAAAGGAGCCAGATGTGGTGGCATGCACCTGTAATCCCAGCTACTCAAGAGGCTGGGGCGAGAGGATCGTCTGAGCCAAGGAGTTTGAGGCTGCGTCGTGATCATGCCACTGTAGTCCAGCCTGGGCAACAGAGTGAGACCTTCCATTAAAAAAAAAATAGAACTAGTGAACATATACTCATATGCATATATTTATATCCATTTAAATATATGAATAAAGGCCCTTACAAATATACATACTTTAATCTTGACATATTCTCTTGATCACAAAAATTTCACTCTGTGTCATCTTTACTTCCTGTCAAATCTGCGGCTTTGTGGTGATGTTTCCCATTTATCCTCTTCCAAGTCTTATCTCCTGTAATTATGCCGTCTCCTGGCTTGGCCCTCGTCCCATGGAGAGGAATGTCATGTAAAATTCTGCAGTTGCTGTACTGACTTAGGGAAGATTTGGGGTTTTGAGTGTCTTTCTTTCTTGTTCCCACCCCATCTGTTGGAATTCATTGCATCATCACCATGCTTTCCTAGAGTGATTACATGGTGTGGGCTGGCAACAGGCTTAACCTCCACTTTGGAGGATGGACTGCCTGTTCCAGCCCACCAAAGAAAGCCCCCAAATAATCAGATCCATGTCGAAGCTCACTGAATGAAGTGATTGTGGCTGGACGCCTCCCTTCCCATTCCAGAATGACATATTCCTGAACTTGGGAGATGTGGGCTCAGAAAGTTCTATTTCCTGTTGCAAACCAAATGGACTTTGCAAATCCAGACTGATTCCATTACCCTATATCCAATTTCCAGCTGACAGCTGTTGCTCAGTCTTCTCTGACCCCCACCCCTGTTATGCTCTGAGATTTTTTTAATTAAAAAATTTAAAAAAAAAAGCAAAAAACGACAGCCGGTTAAGAACTTTGATCATGTACCAATTCCTAAAGTTCTCACTTTTAGTTCATTCTGTCAAATTTGCCTTTGGTACAGTTGCAGTTAGGGAGAGGGATACCTAACTTGCAAGGCCTGTTTTAACATTAGGGTCGTTTTCGGGAAAGAGCTGGGGAGTAGGGTAGTCATCTGGGTTTGCAGCATCTGCAGCTTCTCCAGTGACCCTGAAAGTCCAGGGATGGTGCTCGGTCCAGCCAGATCCTTCAAGGATGAGCAAGAACTACCTGGCGAGAGTGGAGGTTTCTTACAGTTTGCTCATACTTACACCTTCACTTTATGTGACCTTCCTGATCTTCTAGGTTTTTGGACACCATTGGGCATCTTATATCCATCAGCCTGTAAAGGCAAGTGTGAATACCAACTGCAGTTGAAGAAATCTCTCGGGACCACACTCTTACCTATTGCTACAGATATGATTTCATGTGATGAATGGAGTTAGTTTCAGTAAAGATGTATTATATAAAGAATAACAGAAAAACAAACAAACTGAGAAGTTCAGAGATAAAGCTTCAACCTCAGATAATGCTGCCACCAAAGACTGTTTTTGTTTTTTCCATTTTCTGTTTGGCTTCCCACTAAGTCTGCTTCTCCCTTTGTTCCCAAGGTGCATACTAACAGATCCTGGTACACGTCTCCCTGTCTCACCCAGCAGATGTGATCTGTCTTCAGATTCATTCTGAACGGGTTAAGGTCACAGAACTGTCCTACACCAACTCTCTGGCATGGCCTAAGTTATGGGCTCTGTTCCTGGAGACAGATGGAGGTCAGACCATCAGGAAAGAGAGTGGTAGATGGCAAGCTGATTTCCCCCATGAAGCTTATGCTTGGTCCTCTTGGCTTTTGACTTTCAGCAATCTGGTAAAATAATGATGGCTTAATCTACTGCCTTCCTTCTTTTTTTAAAAAAACAAAGTTTATTTAGAAAGTAAATTAGAGAGACAGAGAGGATTCACCTCCCAAGGTAGGGGAGGGGGCCAAAGCTAAGAAAACGTGGCAGCCGTAGCTCAGAGAACACATGGCCTGGTCAGTGCTTAACGAAACAATGGCTTACTGCCTTCCTTTGTATTTGAGGAGCCTCGTTGCCACATTTTAGACTCTACAAAACCCATTTGGTCCCGCAATCCATGTCACCAGTGCCTGGAGGTCTAGACCTATCTTAAAGGAGATGGAGTTCTGACAAGGGTCTTATCTTTGAAGCACTTATTTTTCAGAAACGTATTACTAGTAGAAATGCAAGGCTGGGCATGGTGGCTCATGCTTGTAATCCTAACATTTTGGGAGGCCCAGGTGAGAGGACTGCTTGAGCCCAGGCGTTTGAGAGCAGACTGAGGAACATAGTGAGACCTCATCTTTACAAAAACTAAAAGAATTAGCCTGGCTAATTCATGCCTGTAGACCCAGCTATTTGGGGGGCTGAGATGGGAGGGTCATTTGAGCCCAGGAGATCGTGGCTGTAGTGAGCTGTGATGGTGCACTATACTCCAGCCAAGGTGACAGAGTGAGACTGTCTGACTCAGGAAAAAAAAATGCATGTATAAATCCACTCATTCATATTAATTTATTCTTTTATTTTTCCTTTTTTTTCCCCGGAATCTCACTCTGTCCCCAGGCTTGAGTGCAGTGGCACAATCATAGTCACCTCAGCCTCCAACACTTGGGCTTAGATGATCCTTCTGTCTCAGCCTCCCAAGTAGCTGGGACTACAGGCACACTCTGATGCCTGGCTAACTTTTTTATTTTTATTTTTAGAGATGCGATCTTGTCACGTTTCCTAGGCTGGTCTTGAACTCCTGGGTTCAAGCATTAGTTTTACCTCACAAAATACTGGGATTACAGGTAGGAGGCACCACCACTGACCTCATTCCTTTATTCTAATATCGTTTTAGTCTCCATTCTTTTGTCTACCTATTCATCCCATGAAAAAACATGTATTAAGCTGGGTGCGGTGGCTCAAGCCTGTAATCCCAGCACTTTGAGAGGTGTAGGAGAAGACTTCCCAAGCCCAGGGGTTTGAGACCAGCCTGGGCAACTTGGTGAGACCTTGTCTCTACAAGAAATTAAAAAAAAAATCCAGTCATGGTGGCAGGTGCTACAGTTCCAGCTACTCAGAAGGCTGAGATGGAAGGATCACTTGAGCCCAGCAGGTTGAGGCTGTGGTGGCCGTTAGCGTGCCACTGCACTCCAGCCTGAGTAACAGGGTGAGACCCTGACTCAAAACAAAACAAAACAAAGCAAAACAAAACAAAAAAACAAAAACCCTGAAAAATATATATCAAATATCGACCATGGTTCTTAGATAGGTGGATGAACAGCAAACTAAGCCCAAGGAGTTCAAGATGAAGTGAAGAGAGCCAGGCACATCAACAACTAAGAGTTGTAAGATATTTCTGTTAAAATGACAAAGAAGTCTTTAAAAACTGCCACTTCCCTAAATTCCAAATCATTGTCCTTTTTTGTGCTGCTGGTCAATTTCTGTTTCCTATCTACTTCCCTTGTCTAAATGTCCTCAATTTGTCACTACTTTGACTTATTTATGATTGCCGTGTTTCTTTTACTTAGCAAGGTCATCTTGCTTTCTGCTCCCGTGGCTTCACAGAATTAGTAATCCCATCATTTAGTTGCTTGTGTACTTGTAGGTGACTTAACAGGTAGATGGTTGATGACTGGGAGCACATGGACACTTTCTAAATTGTTTCTCAGTTTCACTGTGGCCCAGACTTCTCCTTAAGTAGGGAGTTCTCTATTCCACCATTGGTAGGAAAGTGAAACTTAAGTTTCTATTTAACTGAATTTAAATTTTTAAAAGTAAGCGGTGTGTTCCCTTTTTCTTTTTCTTTTTTTTTTTGAGTTGGAGTCTCACTTGGTCGCCCAGGCAGGAGTGCAGTGGCATGCTCACGGTCATCCTGGCGTCGACCTGCTGGGCTCTGGTGATCCTTCTGCCTCAGCCTTCCAAGTAGACGGAACTTCAGGTGCGCACTATCACACCAGGCTAATTTTCAATTTATTATAGAGATAAAGTCTCGCCATTTGCCCAGGCTGGTCTCGAACCTTTGGGCTCAGGCAATCCTCTCGCCTCTGCCTCCCAAAGTGCTGGGATTACAAGCCCTTTTTCTTAAAGAAGAAAGAGTTAAGAGTCCCCCAGGAGCATCAGTGCAGTGGAAAGCGAATGAGACTTGGAGTCAGAGAGAACTGAGTTTGAATGTTGACTTTGCCATTCAGAAGCCCTGCTGTCTTGACGTCTAACCTTGTACCAACTTCTGTTTCTGTAAAATGGGACCACAACACCCACTGGGCAGAAGAGAGGGGAGGGTCACATTAGATACTTGTAGAGCATTTAGCACAGCACTTGGAGTGTGGCAAGCTTGGTAGTAGATAATTTCCTCTCTCTGTTTCTTCTTTCCTGTTTATGTCTTACTTTTGTCCAAAACAGCCTACTCTATAAGAATGGGTCATGGAGGTCAAGGGGGCGTGACTTTTAGCCTGTTTTTTGATGATGCTTTTTATCTTGTAATACATGACTATACAGTTTTTAAAAACGTTGCAAACAAAATATGCAGTCTGTAGAACTTTATCGTTAATCAAGGATGTTGCCATGAAGATGAATATAGCAAATGATGAACTATTGTCTTCTCAAGCAAAGTGACATATTTTGAGCACTTACAGTGAATAAGGCACTCAGTGAGCTAGTTTGCACCTTGGTGGTTTGTAATGTTAACAGACCCTCAAAGAAGGAACCATTGTCATCGAATGCAACGAGAGAAAACAGTATTGACTCAGCAGCTTCTATGAGCTAGAGGCTGTGCTATGTGCTATCTCCTTTCACGTATATTTTTTTAATCCTCCTTAATAAAATATCCTAGATTCTTGGACCTTGATGCCAAGAGAAGAATGTGATATTGCTGTTGGCTTTGCAAGCTTGTCTGTTTCATCGCTGGTGTCTCTGGCAGTTGTTGCGGGAAATCTCTCCAAAAAAAGCCAGGCATGACAATTGGTCATGCTTCACACAGGATGGGCCTATTTGCAGATGGGGTTACAATTGGCTTCTCACATCCGTTCTGAGGAATGCAAATCTTTTTCCCATTTATTTATCTGGATTTTTACTTCCGTGTTTACTATACAAAATCTGAAGGTGTAGCGATACTTAAACATTTACTGTCTACAAAATACTATGCTATACTAACTATATTTTTACAAGCTATGTTATTTTCAAATCATAAGATGAATTCCATGAATTTATCTGACACTAGAGTTCTGTGGCTCTTGCATGCCAAGATCATCTCCGAAATTCATTCACTTCTCTCCATTTTCTCTGCCATGGTTCCAATCACGTCTGTTTCTTACTATTCCTGCAACAACAGAAGATGTTTTGAGTGCTTACTATGTCCCAGACCTGGTTTTAGGTGCTTTACACATACGATTCTACTCGATTCTAACAACCCTTTGGAGATAGGACGTATTTGCGTACCCATCTTCAGATACAGAAACTGAGGCACCAGGAAGTTGAACTTTTTTGCCCTCCACTTGTAAGTGACAGAGGTAGGAATCAAATCTAGGCAGTCTCACCCTAGAACTCACGCTTTGGACCGTGGCTCACTTTCATTACTTCAGCATTTAGACAAGTTTACTATCTGGTTTCCTTACATCCACCCTTGACCTCCTAGGAGACTCCTCCACCCTGTGGTTTGTTCCAAGTTTATTCTATATACGACACAATAGTGCTCACAATCATCCTCATGCTGTACGTTAGACCTCTGGACTTATTCTACATAACTGCGAATCTGCACCCTTTGGTCTGCTTCTCTATTTTCGCCCTCTTCCCACCTGAGGAGAGCAGATTTTAGGTAAACAAAATAAGGTAGAGATGGAAGTTGGTGGAGAGGTAGGATAATTTGCTTGACTATAGTAATTATGTCACTATGTGTGTGTATATCAAAACAACCTGTTGTATACCCTGAATCTACACAATAAAAAATTCATTCTGGTCATATCAGCCCCCAATAGCTCTCCTCCATATTGAGTAATGAATTCCAGACTCCTTATCATGGTCTACAAGACTCTGCATGGTCTGGCCTTGCCCACCTTCTGGCTTCATCTTGCTATGGTCACTCTTACCCTGGGTGCTTACCCTGGGTGCTATTGCGGAACACGCAGTGCTCTGGCCTGCCACAAGGGCCCTTGCAAAATCAGTTCCTCCAGCTGCATTGTTCAAGTTTCTCTTCTCATGTTCTGAGTTTAAGTGCTCTTCCTGCCGGCAGCTATTTCCTAGTCTCAGGCATCCATGATCCTTCTCTCCTTATTTTCTGCATACCTTCCTGATTCTTCCTCTCCATCTCCTCTGTGGGCTTCGTTCCTCTTGTACTTGGGGGATCCACCACCAGGTCTGCCTATTCCCCATCCCCACGCCTTTTCAACTCTTCAACTTAAACTCTTCTGGGCTTAAGAAAACTTGTGACTTAAACTGATGCTGCCGTCGGAGCTTGTTCTCAAACTCCATGCCGGCCTTAAGATTCTCACATACAGCCGACTTCTAGATGTCTTTTTGGAAATGTGCCCGAGAACTTCAAATTCTATCTATTCCAAACGGTGTCCATTAGCTTGTAAACTCCCAATTGCCCTTGTATTTCCGAGTAAATGACTTTTCCAGTCAATGAGTCACCTGTACCGGAAACCTAACCATCTTCTTGAACCATTCCCTTTCTTACCAGGCCTTTGAGTCCTGTTGAAGCAATCTTTAAAACATCTGTTGAATATGCTTTGTTGTCCCCATTCCTTTTATCTTTCACCTGGTTTAGACGCATTTCATCTCTCTCCTGACATATCACAAAAACCTTTCAGCTGGTTTACCATCTAGGTCATTCTTCATGCTACCCGTAAAAGGGGGAATCAAAGAGCTCAATTTAAGGTGATTAATATATCTGAACGGCAGGAGCATCCCACTGAAATGTCAGTGGTACTGATGTGTGACCAGTGACTTGGTGATATAAAGTCTCCTGACCTAGTCTTGGCTACTTCACAGAATTCTACCATTTCTATGTTGAGAGTGATGATAACAGTAGAAAAAGCCGCAGTGGAAGTGGCTATCACCACTACCCTCCTACAATAACTTGCACGATTTATGGCACTCTGATTGTAAACTGGGCCCAATTCTCACTTTTCATGCATCTTGTTAATTTACACATTCATTTGAAAGTGACCTTTGATGGAGTAGTGAGTTTTAACAAAACCATACCTTTCGAACAGCATCAGATTCTCTTTGGGGACCCTCTTGTGTTGGGCGCACTATGGGCAGGATTATAAACAAGTGCCTCCTGCCACTAGCAAGGGGGTGGTGGATTCAAGCAAGGCCAAATGGACTCTCCACGGGGGACCTTAAATCGTAAAGGTTGACACAAGAATAGAACAAAACTTGAGAGTTTCAGTTACTTCCATGATGACATCCACATGAGATGGCCTAGTAGTCTTTTTGACCAGACCCTCAATGCTGTGATTTCTTGCCTAAAAACCTTGCCAGTAGGCTGGGTGCAGGGGTTCGCGCCTGTAATCCCAGCACTATGGTAGGCGGAAGCGAGAGGATTGCCCGAGTCCATGGGTTTGAGACTGTCTTAAAAACAGTGAGATTTTGTCTCAAAAAAAAAAAATCTCGTCAGTAAATTCTTTTTCTTCTTCTTCTTCCTCTTCCTTTTTTCCTTTCTTCTCTTTCCTTTTCTCTTTCTCCTCCTTTTTCTTCCTTTTCTTTCTTTTTTTTTTGAGTTGGAGTCTCTCTCCGTTGCCCAGGCTGGAGTGCAGTGGTATGCTCACGGCCACCCCAGTGTTGTCCTGCTTTTCTCCGGCGATCCTTCTGCCTCAGCCTTCCAAGTAGCCAGAACTATAGGTCCGCGCTACCACGCCCGTCTACTTTTTTGATTTATTGTAGAGAAGAGTTCTCACCATGTTGCTCAGGCTGGCCTTAAGCCCACAGGCTCAGGCAATCCTCTCACCTTGGCCTCCCAAAGTGCTGGGGTTGTAGGCTTGAGCTACCGCGCCTGGCCTTTTCCCCCCTTTTCTTCTTCTTCTCCTCCTTTTTTACCTTGGCTTTAATTGGTGAAAGTGGATTTTGGTTTTCTGCATCCCCGACTGATGTGGAAATCACCTCATGAGAACGCTTCATTTTAGAGGTGGAAAACTGTGGCCTTTCTGTAACTTGCTCTGGGTCACACAGTGAATGAATGGCAGCATCTGGGCTAAAAGCATGTCTTGCCATTTCTAGTCTGATATTCTTTACAGCATGGTGGTTCAAGAACGGTCCCTAGGCCCAGGATTCCCTGGTATGAACACTTGGTTCTAACTCATATTTTTCTGTGTGATTTTGGGTACGTCACTTAACTTCTTTCCACCTCGGTTTTCTCACTTGTGAAATGCGGATAATAATAGCACCTACCCTGGAGAACTGTCTAGATTATATCGCATGTGTAAATTACGTATTTACACACCTGTCACTTAGTAAGGGAGAGATACATGTTAATAATTGCTTTTGTTATTATTTCCACTGCACTGACTGGCCATTTGAGAATACTGTTGTTGTTTAGTTTGTGATTTCTAACACTGGTAAAGAACACTTTAACTGCAGCATCCAAATTTTCCTTGGTCAAGGACGACTAATGAAGGTATCTAAAGTGGTTCTTTAGCAGTTCACCAAGAGCGGTGCTTGTGGCTTGGTGGTTGACAGTTTATTTTCTCTTTTTACTCTGAAGAGAAATCATTAAAAAGACTGTTAGTTTCTTCTTTTTTCTAACCCATGAAACGCACATCAAAGTACAGCGTGTTTGACAAGAGGACCAGTTGGTTCCATTCAGGGGCACATTCTGAATCGCTCACTCTGGACAGGGAGGACAATTCATCACCCTTTGTTTATGTAGCACTTCCTGAGGGCCCATTTCTAAGTGGTTCACAAGAGGGTTGTTCTCACCGCAACACACTTGTTGTTCAGGGTTCCCAGGGACTGAAGATCGTGTGTGCAAATAAAATAAACTCACCCTGAAGGCCAGTTCACTTAGATTAATAAAGAGCTATGTTTATACAACTCCATTAACAAAGTTCTACATGGCAAGTCGAACCCAATTTTCTCAGGCTGCACAACCATTTCTAAACAAGACTTGATGAAGAATGGCTAGTTTGTGGGTATCCAAAACAGGGAGAAAGCCTTTTCCTTGTCTCCAGACCCCCGAGACTCTGTTCTGTGACCCTTGTTTCACAGGAGGCTGCTCAGAGGCTGAAGCAGCTTGAATGCGGAAGATTCTGCATGTGCAGAAATTAACTCAGACCCTCCATCCATCCACTCGTCCTTCCATCAGGTGCTTCTTTTTTTAGAAAACTCTCTCAAGTATATGATGGCACTAGCGTCCCAGCTCTTTTGCTTATATCTAGGTCTTCCAATAGGAGAACTGGGCAAGGAAAGACATATCGGGGTTGAAAGACACCTATGTTGTATAACACCCAATAGGTTTACCTATTGTGAAATAGATAGGGCTTAGTTTTATCCTCTCTTTCTTGTAGAAGAATGGAGACCGAGAGCAGTTCTAACTTTGGGCAACGACGAGACTTGCCCAAAGGAAAGGAAACTCTTATCTATTGGGTAATTATTATGCACCAGACTTGATGTGAGAGGTTTTCGAGTTCGTAATTCTATTGCATTGTCCAGAAAACACTGTGGAATTTGTGTGTGTGTTAGATGAACGAGAAGATAGATACACAGAGAAGAGATAGATCGCTGAGGTCACCAAGAAGTGGAGGCCGAAAGGCTATGGTCTTCCTATGGCTTCTCGCTGCCTCTCTAGGGACCACATTGGAGCAAGGCTCCCACCCGCTGCCAACCCCAGTTCCTCTGTGACATCCTGACTTTCTTCCCCTTTTCTTTTCAAGTTTCAATGAGAGGAGTCAGAAAGGAAAACCACAGTGCCAACACAAATAGCCGAGGAGGGACCAGGGTGGGAGAAGGCTCCGTGGGAGTGTGTGGGTGTATAAAGATAACATTTTCCATCCACCAGGGCTGGGGAGCCCAGGGATCATGTGTCTTCTCCAAGTCCCACTGGGGCTTCCTGACCAAAGGCTGGTCAGCTTTTCCCTCCTTATTCACTTAGCAACGGTGGAGCCTTGTGCTCTGAGAGGTCTTTGTAACGATTCCTAGAAACTGTGTCCTCTTTCGGCTCCCGTACTGGCTCTCATTTTCGCTCCTTTCTGGATCCTGCCTTACTTGAATTCAATGACCACCACTATTTGGGTGATCCCAGATCTGTGCCTCCGGCCTGGGCCTGTCTGCTGAGCACCACCCGTCCCATTTGTGAAGGTGCCCTTGTCTTTCTGTCTCTGGATTTCTCTACTGAGGTACCTTACTTTTGCACTCTCTAAGTCAGGTAACAGCAAGCCTCTAGCCTACTGTCTTCTAATCAAAATCCATTCATTAACTGAAGGTAGCTATTGAGTGACTTATTCCATGGTTCTTTTTTTTGAGTAGCTACTTGAGTATCAGGCAATGTGCTAAGTGCTGGTATACAAAACCTAGAAAACAAAGTCTTAGTGTCGAAGTTTCCATCTATGATGGCATATTTGTGTGTGTGTGTGTGTGTGTGTGTGTGTGTATGTGTGTGTGTAGGGGATCCAGAGTTGTAAAGAGCGTGCTCTATTTTTTATTTTTTTGAATTGAAACCTCACTCTGTCACCCAGAACCGCAGCCTCCACCTTCTGGACTCAGGTGATCCTTCTGCCTCAATCTTCCAAGTAACTGGAACTACAAGTGCATGCCACCACCCCCAGATAATTTTTTGATTTCTGATAGAGATGAGGTCTCACCAAGTTGCCCCGGACTGATATCAAACCTCTGAACTCATGCAGTCCTCTCACCTCTGCCTCCCAAAGTGCCGGGATTATAGGCATGAGCCACCATGCCCAGACCAAGAGCATGCTTCAATCCTGTGTAATTGGTGTGATGATAAAGGTGAAATCAGCCTACACAAAAGAGATGCCGAACTCAGATGGAGGTGGGGTGGTTAATGGTGCTTCTTGGAGACAAATGTCCTTTTCCTCCATATGACCATAGAATTGTGCCTCTGTTGAACCCTTCTCAAGCTTAGAGGGTCTTCCCATCATCCTCCTGCTATCCAAGTCCTGTAATCTCTCAGTTTTCCGGGTCTCAACTCTGACACTCCTCCCTTGAAGCACTTCCCAATGCCCGCAGACAGAATCAGTCAGACTTCTCTTTACATGGTGCTTATTCTCCCAATAGACCTCTGCATCCTCCTGCCTGTCGTGTGGGGTGTTTTCCACATGTCACCCCTTTAGAGTGCAAGCCCCTATGCCCTTTCTTATGCATCCCTGTTCTCCCCCTCGGCCTCCACTTCTTGGCGACCTTAGGGGCCACGCCTGTCAAATCATGACAGGTGTGTTGATTGTTGTGTGAGTTTGTCCATGGTGGTAAGAGGTGCACACAGATTTATCAACACTCTTCCACACGCAGTCATCCTGGGATCAGTGAGATGCTGCTGCCTGGTAATTAGTAATAGGGTGGACAGACTGGTGCTACAGGGACCAGAGAGAGGCTCCATCATGGGGTCGAAAGCAACCAAGCTACTGGTCACCATATGGCCATTTAGTGGCTGTCATAAGAGCAAGTGCTTGATAGATATTGCTTGAAGAAATGAATGCATTTAGAGGCGAGGGTGTGGACCAGAAGGAAACGCTTTCCTGCTAATTGCTGCTGCTGTTAGCATAAAACAACCTATCCCTTTGTGACTATGACTACTACTGGCATTGCTTTGATCTTAGATGTACTTTATCTATTTACTTATTTAGTCAGGATCTCCCCTCTGTCGTCCAGGCTGGAGTATTCTGGCACAATCACAATGCACTGCAGCCTCTATCTCCTAGGCTCAAGGGATCCTTCTGCCTAAGTCTCCCAAGTAGCTGGGACTACAGGTGTGCGCCACTGTACCCGACGAAATTTTTAAAATTTCCTATAGAGACAAGGTCTCGCCAAGTTGCCCAGGCTGGTCTCGGACCCCTGGGTTCAGGCAATCCTCTCACCTCCGCCTCTCAAAGTGCTGGGTTTACGGATGTGAACCACCACACCTGGCTTAGGTATACTTTAAACATGCTATGTATTTGAAACTATTTCTCTGTAAGGGAAGAAGAATTGGGAACATAGATAACATTTTATTTTAGTTTATTTTTTTGAGTCAGAGTCTTACTCTGTCATCTAGGCTGGAGTACAGCGACCCCATCATAGCTCACCACACCCTCGACCTCTTGGGCTCAGACAATCCTTCCACCTCAGCCTCTTCAGTAGCTGGGACTACGGGCATGCACCACCACGACCAGCTAATTAAACAAAAATTTTTTAATAGAGATGAGGTCTGGTGATGTTGCCTAGGCTGGTCTTGAATTACTGACCTTGAGTGAGCCTCCCACCTTGGCCTCTCAAAGTGCTGGATTACACAGTAAGCCACTGTGCCTGGCCTGGTAACAAATTTTAAGGTTTACTCTTATGCTAAGTACTCCCTAAATACTCTTTTACAAATAATTATTTTAAAGCTATGGGGTACTATTCAGGATTAGGTATACAAGTGGACAAGATAGAGGTAAAGTTTGGGCCTCCCTTGGGTCCCCATGTCTCCTGATTTGAGATCAGGTTCTAAACACTCTTATAAAATCTAATTTTATCTTCCTTTAGATTTTGGAGGGAGTACTTGTATCCTTGCTTTAAAGCTAAAGATACTAACGCTTACAGAAGTTATCAAAGTCACATAGATAACATGCAGCAAAACCAGAGTTTGAAGTGTGCCCTGTCTTAATCCAATGTCCACATTATTTCAGGGCCCACTCTATAATATTTCCAGGCCATTAAAAGCCGAAAGATGCATCCGGCTGAAGATTTAGTCATAATTTCACTTCCATGTTATGCCATTCCAGGTACTCCAAACGCCTTAATCATCACAGTGAAAGAAATGTCAAGCTCGTTAGATGTGGATTTATTATTTCTATCTTTTACATGTCTTAAGAAACAAATTTCCTAAGGCACGAGGCAGACGTTTTGGTTCTCTCTGACAGGACAGTGTGTGGGTCAGGATGAAACCGATCAGTTAGTATCTATGGGATGTCAGTTCTCCCCACAAGCTCTATCTGTCTGTGGCCACCATCAATAAAGCCCTTTAAGTAGATCTGTACATTTGGGGGCCGGCTGGCGAGGCACGTGCCATGAAGCACCCCCTCCCCAATAATCAAGCTCTTGTAAGCCACGTTGAATGAGATTCTTTCTCCCAGAAGCAGTATATGTTTGTTTGTTGGCATGGTCCTAATGACTTAAAGAAAAATGCCGGAAACCAGTCCCGTGCTCTTCTCTGAAAGGAACATTGGACCTTTGTTTGAGAAATGCATTTACAGAACCGCTTCTGAGCAAGTCCTTGGAATTCCTCATGGCTTATATGTCTTTGTAAGCTCCTGGCATTGAAGAAGCAAGGTTTTTCTTTTGCTTCTTTTCTCCCCAATGAATCCAACATTGTATTGAGCATACTCTCACTCAATTCTGATAAAACCAACAACTCACCCAGCCAAGTTGAGTGGAAAGAGCGGGAACATGAGTAAAATCTGATATCGTTGGAGGCTGTTTGGCATGAAAAGATTAGAAATGTGTGTACCGAGGCTGGAGACCCATTTTCACCGCTGTAATCTTACATGCTCTTTGTTCGGGGATAGCCTCGCATTTGTTTCAGTAACTGGAACACGACTCAGATGTACAGTGTTTAAGAATATTTTCTTTCTGTGGTGCCTTTCCACGGTCTGCCTTCTGATTTTCCCAGTAGGCCTATCGGCCAACTTTGAGGGAGGCAACACGGGCTGGTGGCTCAGGAAGGTAGGCATTTATGCTACATGGACCAGGCTACAAACCTGACTTCTGTCCTCGTGACGTAGGGAGAGTTCTTCAACTCTCTGAGCTTCACTGTGCTCTCTGTACGAGATGGGAATAATAAGGCTGTTTATTCCCCATGACTGTGATGGAGATGAATAAGATAAGGTGAGTTGCTTTCTACCATCACACCCCAGGGATCATCCGGCATCGTTTCTCACCTCCCTGTGCTTTGTCTTCCTGGAGAGATAAGCACCCTGAGTGGCAAAGGAGTTAGTAGATAAGTTGTATTCGTTTGCTCAGGCTGCGTTAACAAAATATCCCAGGGAGGGTGGCTTGAAAAGACAGACACCTATTTCCGCATGATTCTGGGGGTTGGAAATCTCAGATCAGGGCATTGACAGGGTTGGGTTCTTCTAAGTCCTCACTCCTCCAACAGAGGAAGTGGCTGCTTCTTCTGGCATCTTTTCATGGTCTTCCTTTTTGGGGTCTGTGTCCTAATCTCCTCGTATTATAATTACACAGGACACACTGGATTAAGGGCCACCCTAATGGCCTTATTATAACTGAGTTGCCTCTTCAATGACCTATCTGCAAATATAGTCACATCCTTGGGTACTGGGGCAGGACTTCAACATTTGAACTTGGATAGGGTGCTGCACACAATTCAATCTGTAACACAGGTAGAGCCTGGTTGGCACCTGTGAAAAGGTCTAGAAGATTCTGCATAGCGAGGAGCAGTTTGTTCCCTGTCATCCCCCCTTCTCCCAGAGTTCTCTGAGTGAACAGCACTCAAGTGGCACTTGGCTGTTCTATCCTAGTTTTAGTCTCATCTTAAGTCTCACCTCCCCAGTTACACTGAAAGTCCTCTGAAGCCAGCGTGTTTTCGCCATAGTTGTAGTTCTGAGCACACGCACCACCAGGAAGGGAATGTGAAAAATCCTTTAGAGGCTGTTCATTGTATCCTGGGGTGGATCCTGGAATAGACAGCATCACGTGCCTAGAGTCTAGCTAGGTCCTCAGCGGGTATTCATGCATTCTTTCAGCCTGCAGAACTGAGGATGAATAATACAGTCTTACCCGTTGGAGGAGCTCACAGTCTACTGGGGAAGACAGATGAATGAACGTCATTTCTGATGAACAGAATTGCCCTGGAGTGTGACAGAGGTAGTAGAGAAGGTTACAGGAGCCCTGGAGAGGAGTGACAGGTGTTCTAGGAGGGCTAGACTTTTAAGGTCTTGCTACTGGAAGTGTGGTCCACAGACCAGCATCCCAGACATCATTAGCTGGGAACTTGAATCTCAGGCTCGACCTTCAACCTATAGAATCAGATCTGCCCTGCTCCCGGATTTGAAGTCCAGACATTGCAAACAAAGGCGCCCACAGGGGAAGAGAATAGATGAGAACAATAGGTGAGCGTTAGCAAAACCATAGAGCTTTCAATCTGTGCTGTTTCCGCACACTTTCATAGAGCTATAATGTAGCAGAGGTAGTGTCTGCCTTTCTACCCTCTGGAGTTAATGTCAGGGGTGACTTTACAGCTACAATTTATGTTTCCCTGTCCACCTAGGGACCATGTGACTAGTTCTCACCCACGAAGTGTGAGAGGAAGTGATATATGTCCCCTCTGGGTCAGGGTTTCTGAGAAAGAGATCCGTTTTTCTAATCTCCTTTTCTCCATTTTCTGACTGAAGGCCAAATATTGAAACTCAAGGGAAATTCAACACTCCAAGATGGAAGGAGCCTGGGTCCCTGAATCTTCCTATGGAGGAAAGCTACCACCATAGACTGCTGCAAGTCTATAAAATACACATTTATTGCATGAAGCCATGGGCATTTGAGGGTTTGCTAATTCAACAGCTAATGTTCCCCTAACTAATACACATGGAAAGAATATGTATTATAAGAACAACAACAATATAATCTCAAAAATGAATGTAGCTGATGCTGAGTTGCAGTGTTGATGAGGCAACAGGGAGGGGTGGGGACTGTGGTGACCTGGAAGGTGCCTGCCCTGTATAAAGAGGATATCTCTGTTTACTTCTAGCCAATGGCTGCTTTGTAGAAATATAGGCTCAGTATTGTTAGACTTCCATTTTTGAAATCTGGGCTCACTTAAAACAATGATGTGCCAAATAAAACACATCTGTGGGTTCAGTCTGTCATGTCATCAGTCAGATTGCATCCTCTGTGCTGGCCAGTGGATATCAGCTAGGCCATTTTTGCCTCTCTGCTGTCATCGCTGATCATTCTGCAGATGAGGAAGCTGTGAGGGTTTCTGGAACAGGCATTGCTCCTTGTAAGCACCCATGACGTGCTTGTTGTTTGACCGAAGTGAAGGATGACTACTTTGGACTGTTGGTAAGATTGTGGCTATGACCACGGTTCTCGCTGTTTCTTCTTCTTTTTTTGAGGTGGAGTCTCATTCCACCAGGTTGGAGTGCAGTGGCACACTCACGGTCACCCCAGTGTTGACCTGCTGGGCTTCTGCGATCCTTCCACCTGAGTCTCCCAAGTAGCTGAAACTACAGGCACAGGCTACCACATTCAACTAATTTTTAAAAAAATTTATTGTAGAGATGAGGTCTTGCCAAGTTGCCCGGGCTGATCTTGAACCCGTGGGCTCAGGCAATCCTCTCGCCACGGCCTCCCAAATTGCTTGGATGACCGGCTGAGCCACAGAGCCTGGCCTATTCTTGCTGCTTCTACCAGCATTTATGCAGCAGCTGTTGTACTGCCTTAGGCCCCACCCCCACAGCCATTTTTTTCCTTTCATTTAAACCTTCCAACGCCCTGGGAGGCATTATCAGCACCTCTGTTTTGCTGGAGAAAAACTGAGGCACAGAGGACTAGCTGGAAGTCACCTGCCTCTTGGTACCAGAGTCGTTTCACCTTGACCCTTGCTTGCCGCTTGAGCCTGGGGAGTGTCCTAGGCCACCTTCCATGGTCCAGCAAAGGCCACGTTCATTGTTACCTGGAATGGACCCTGGAATAGACAGCATCCCATGCCTAGAGTCTAGCTGGGTCCTCAGCAGGGGTTCACGCATTCTCTCAGCAGGCGTGGAGATGCTTAAGTTCATAGTGGCATAGTACAGAGCAGCGTGGTGCCCAACCTTTTTGGCATCAGGGACCGGTTTTGTGGAAGACAGTTTTTCCACAGACCAGGGAAGCGGGGAGAGGATGTACAATCAGACCTCACTGCTCACGTTGACCTGTATTTGCTGCCGCTCCCTGATGCTAACATCACCATCTCAGCTCCACCTCAGATCATCTGACATCAGAGTCTCATAGGAACCATGCAAGTTAGATCCCTCGCACATGCAGTTAGATTCGAGCTCCTGGAAGAATCTAATGCTGCGGCTGATCTGACAGCAGGTGGAGCTCAGGAGGTGATGTGAGCAATAGGGAGCAGCTGGAAATACGGATGAAGTTTCACTCGCTTGCCTGCTGCTTACCTCCTGCTGGGTAGTCGGGTTCCTAACGGGCCATGGACGGGTACCAATCTGTGGCCTGGGGCTTGGGGACTCCTGCTATGGAGGGCCAGGTTCAGGTTCTCTTGGTCTGCCAGCCTGATGGCAAACTCCATTTCTGTTTGAAGGAATTTTTCGGTGTTGAGCGTGGAAAGGAGAGATTTAAAGGGAGAGAAAGGGGAATCCATTCTTTGTCACTTTTTCCCTGGAGGAGGGGATATGGCACCCGGTGCCTAGGCTGTTGGGGGTTTTACTCCTTCTCTGTGTCTCAGCAGAGGACACGCTGTCTTTTCGGGGCCTCTGGACATCTCTGAAGCTGTCAGTGACCCTGGATAGATCTCTGGAACATTTTAGCCACGTGGCCGCGTGCAAGTCACTTGACTGTTTTTGAGACTCAGTTTCTTCCTCTTTAAAATGACGAGACTAGAAGGTGACATATAATTCTAGAGCTCAAGGGGATGGTAGATGAGGGCTGAGGCAGGCACAGAGTAGGTCCACCGTGAATGCAAAGCTGACAAGCAGCGGTCTGAAGCATTCTGTAGCTGGCCTTGAATGAGCTGTACACAGGAGTGATCGTAATTCTCCACGGGCTGGGGCATCCGCCAGCTCACCCATGAATCTGCCCCTAAACTATCAAGCCTGGGCTGTGGATGTATTTCTGGATGCCCAGAGGCCGGCTTTGCAAAGAGAAGCAAACAACACCGTCTATTCACAGGCTCGCCGCCTAGGCCTGCCAGAGCCCGCGAGGGGTTTGGACTCAGAGAGCTATTGAAAGGAAGCCACAAAGACACGTTTTCTCCCCTGCGGCCTGGAGTGAAGACAGAGCGGCCCAGGCACAAGAAGGCGGTTGTTTCACATCAGCCGGCAGCCGGCAAATTCTGTCAAAGCAGCTGAAGGAGAGAAGTCGTCAAAACACCCAGGAAAAACAGGAGGTGCGGGGCAGGCGGGAGATAGCAGATAAGGAGGTGGCCCGAGCACACTGGCCCCTTCTCCCGGGCTGGCAGCCACACTCCTGCCATTGTCTGGGGCTGTGAGCTGTGAGGATGGGGCCTTTCTTCTTTTTTCTTCTTAAAGAAAGAATTCATGTCAGAGGAAAGAGAGTTTGTGTTGTGTGAATGATGACTGCCAACTGAAAACCTTTGGTGTTCAAACAGGGAGGCCCCAATTCAAACTGGCCCTTTGTCCCTGGGGGTGGGGAGGCGGGAGGGGCCCCTTCCGTTTCAGGCTGGCTTCCCTCTCGTCCTTGCTACAGCACCGAGGTTCTTGCTGCTGTTTTTGCTGTTGCAAAATGGAGGCCCGGCCGGCTGTCCCCGCTTCTAGTCTAAGCCCTGGTCCCATCCCATTTCCCTGGGGACCATTTCACTTTCAGGGCGTTCATTCATGCTGCCCCTCTGCCTCTGCCTGGAGGAATTGTCCTTCTCCTACCCTCCCCTGGCGTGTCCAAAGGCATCTCTGAGTCTACATGTGCAATGTGGATCTGGGTGTCTTTCACACCCAGGCCCTGAGTCAGAAGATTCACCCGAGCTTCTGCTGTGGAAGGATGGGCTCCCCTTAGCAAAGGGAGCTGATGATCTAGAGGATTTACCTTAAACCTGTGCACACCACCCAATAATTGTCTGAAGCAAAGAACTGGGGTGGGGCTGGAGAGGTCGGCAGAGAGAGGAACCACCAGCTCCTTCCCAAGAGATTCCTTGGAAATGAGGATCCTGTCCCCATGATGGCATCTCTTGCACTGGCTGAGGATGTCAGTCTGGATGGAACTCCTGCAGAGGTGATGCTGTTCAAAGCAGCCCAGTTGCATTGTTTTTCAACAAGCATTGATTGAAGGCACGCTAGGTGTCCATCACCGTCTGCCAAGCGAGGACCCAGAGTCTTGAAAGCAAGACCTCAACTCTGACAGACTGAGGCCAGCTGACCCCACAGGAGTCCTGCTTCCATCCTCAGAGAGCCAAGGCTCTCACAGCGAGCTTTGGGAGCAGAGATGCCTGAGCAGGAGTTCACCCAGGCTGCTTTGAAACTCTCAAAGAGTCTTCTTTCTTTACATTTCAAACACAAAAGGACCCATTTTTTCTAAAGTTGTCATCTCAGGGTACACATTTAAGGCATCTTCTCTGACTCCTGCAGGTGAAGGAGTGAGGAAGGACTCCTTCCAGGGAAGGACTCAGCTCATGCAAGGAAGGGAATTTTCAGGGGTGGTCAGAGGACAGGGTGTCATTCTACGTGTTAATGCAATGTAGGTGGTGAGGAGTGATTTAAACAAAAGCGCCAGGAGCTCAGTGGGTGGCAAATAGATCAGCATTCTTTTCTCTTCTTTCTTTTTTCCAGGCTTTTCCTGGCACTTGTCTGTCAAATCAGATTCATTTTCAGTTGCTTTTTTTTTAAAGGCTTTTATTTTTCCAATTCGTATTTTAAATTATATAAAATAATTAAATACATTTGGTTAACAATTAACCAGTACAAAAACTATTGTCCTCCCCCCCAAATGAAGTGCTAATGCATTTTTCTTAGATATTCTTCAGAAAGCTTTATGTATATACACATGTGCCTATGTTTTTTCTTCTCAAAATAAATCATGTTATAAACAGGCCTCTGTTCCTTGTGCTTCATTTAAGAAAGGAACAAAGAGCCCTTTATTATCAGCATGTAGGAATCGGCCTTATTCTTTTAAATAGCTGCGTAGCATTCTGTAATATATTTGGTCAATCTTCTTTTGCTTTCGGTAATAGTCCATTACCAATTTGCATCAGTGAATATCATCATGTATATTTATTTGCAAGTGTATCTGTATAGTATGTTTCAGGAAGTGGTATTTCTTGGTTCAATGGTATGTGCATTATCATTTTTGAGAGATATTGCCAAATTGTTTTCTCACAGTGACCAGCTGTTTCCCACACTTTCATCAACACTGGGTGTTATCAGACTTTTAAATATTTGCTGATCCAGTCAGTGAAAACTGGTGTCTCATTGCTTTTGTGTGTATTTCTTTAAGTGTGAGTGAAGCTGAATATTGTTTCATGTGTATCAATCATTTTAATGTATTTCTTCTCTAAAACACCTGTATCTGTCTTTTCCTATCTTTCTGTTGAATTTTATATCTGGTTTTTATGATTTTTAATCCTATGTTTGTGGTCAACAGCCTTTAAGAAGACGCCCAAAGGTCTTCACCTCCGGCTGTTCATCCTCCCGCCCCCCACCGCTGCTTGAGTGTAAGATGGACCTACTGACTCACTTGCAATGAATTCAGCACGGGCCAGCACCACCTGTCTGCCATGTGGGTGAGCCTTGAAAAAAGATCCTCCTGTCCCTGTTGAGCCTTGGGATGACTGCAGTGCCCACCAGCAGTTTGAATGCAAATATCAGAAAGATAAGAAAAAGGAAGATTAGGCTTTTGCTTATGTTTGCAGTTGCAATCTCCTTGATATATGTAATACAATGTTGGGGAATTCAGAAAAGTATAGAAGAATTAAACAGATCTGTATCCAATCTCTGTTTCTGCCTCCTACTGACTGTGGCCTGAGGCAAGTTAACAAGCCATCCTAAACCGCAGGTTCTATCATAATGTTGCTGTGAGGATTAATAAGCAAACGCTTAGCACGATTCACATATGCCTTGACAGATTAACTGCATCTTGCAAGGGCAGTGACCTACCTACTTAAAGTTATCAATACTCCTAGGATATCGGTGAGATTTTGCTTCCAGGCTGAAACAAAAATCTTACTTCAGATCAAGAAATGTTGACTTCCCAAGAAACAGGACCTAATTTGAGACTGGCACTGTACTGTACACTTTAATATTCAATAGTTTATATAATCCTCATCATAACCTTTCCAAATAGATGTTACTATATTCATTTAGCAGATGAGGATACTGAGTCTGAACGAGATGAATCTTCCCAAGGTCACAAGAATGCTAAGTGACTTCGCCAGGATTTGAACCCAGTTCTGTTCAATTCCAAGTCTCATATTTTCTTCTTTACATTGCTTCATCCAATTAAGACAAAATCCATTAATGCACCATATTTACTTATTATTATAAAGCTATATTCAAGCTCATTATTTAGATGTTCTTTTATTTTCATTGTGGACACAGAATCTCGCTGTGTACATCAGACTGAGGTCGAGTGAGTCAGGCAGGAGTTAGTATGATTTAACTTTGGCACTCACAGGCTCAGGATAGCTAGTTCTAAGTTTCCTTCCCTTCCCCTGAACTCTCTTTGTAACATAAAGGATTGCAACTTGATCCTGCCTCTTGCTCTTTGACTCTCATTGCATTCTTTTTGGATTAAGGGTGTCCAGTTTCCTTGGGAGGAATGAAATATGGCCTCCAAGTGAGGGAGTGTCAGCCCCTTCAATAAACTCCTTAATGGGGGTTTTTGCGGGATGTATTTTCACCTCATTGAGCTTTTAATTTCACCTAGTTTCTTTCATTCATGCAAGAAGGAAATGGAAAACCGATAGCAGAGAGAAAAGAAGAGCTTTAGGAAGTTGAAAAGGAAAAGAAAACCAAACTGTCCTCGGTGTCCCTACATTTGTTTACTTACAAGGTCTAAAAAACCGTCAGGCCAGTAACAAACGAGTAAACATTTTTATCCTTGATCAGAGCTGTAGGATGTATAATAAGCCATTTATTAAGAGAACCAAACAATGTATTTAGACATTTATTTTATTATTCATTTATGCATCACCATTCACCATTCATTCATTCATGTGAGCAACTATGTGAGTAAGGTCTGTACTTGATCAGTTAATCCAAAAAGGGTTTAAAAAAGAAAATCATTTAACAAAAGTATGCATATATTCACTTGTCTTTTTTTTCAACTTAAAACCCACATCTGCATATTTATTCACTCATCTTATGATGCAAAATCAAGGTTATTTGTGTATTGGTTTTAATATTTCCTGCAAAAACGAACAAACAGCAACAATACTCATCATCTATGTTTCTACTTCTAATTTCTTGAAAGCAGATCAGGAGCTTAAAAATACTTTTGAAGCAATTTGATTTTAGACTTCTAAGTTTTTCAATTTTTTTCCACCAATAATTTATGGTTTTATATTTGTCCACATTAATTTAGCAAATAATTTCAAAAACCGACTTGCTTTTACTAACATTTTCCAAGATTCAATATAGTTTTCCTAGAAACATTAATATTCTTTTTTATACTTGGGTTCCACAGGGTGCAGATTATTTTACGAAGTTACATACATATAATATTAGCTAACTCTGAGAGCTTATGTGCAGTGCTTGATCTGAATTCACTTAATTGTCACAATCAGTTTGTAAGGACAATAATATGATTATCCCATTTCCTGGGGAGAAAATGGTGTGAACTAACTTGCTGAAAATATACGGTTGACCTGTGATGAGCACATAACTCAGTGGATGAGTCAGAAGTGTGTGATATAATAGCATGTAGCTTACTAGCTGGGGCCCTCAGGTTTGTGGCATCAGCCCATAGTGTTCTCAAGTTAAGGGTGGCCCATTTGGTCTGAAATAAGAGAGGACAGTGAAGACGATTCAATCTAATGAGGGGGAGGATGGGGTGATGGGGTAATTTTGAGGTTAGTCAATTTTCTTTTTCTTTTTTTCTCCTTCCTTCCTTCCTTCCTTCCTTCCTTCCTTCCTTCTTTTCTCTCCTTTTGTCAGGGTCTCACTTTGTCACCCAGGCTGGAGTGCAAGGCACAATCCTGATGATCATGGCTCACAGCAGCCTCGACCTCCTTGGTTCAGGTGACCCTTCTGTCTCAGCCTCCTGAGTAGCTAGGACTACATGCATGCACCACTATGCCCATCTAGTTTTTTGATTTTGGTAGAGACAAGGTTTTGCTATGTTGGCCAGGCTGGTCTTGACTCCTGGGCTCAAGCAATCCACCCACTTTGGTCTCAAAGTGCTGGGATTATAGGCATGAGCCAATGTGCCTGTCCAAAACAACTTGAGATTGAATGAGGTACTGAGAATTACTAGCTATTTAACTCCAAGAACTTCATTACTGATCCATAAAAATGGAAATAATTATACTTTATTGGACTGTTTATTTTCACCATTTATTGATTTAATTTAAAAATTTTCTCAAGCACCAGGCACTGCACACTTACAAAATTACATAAATAAGAAAATGTTAAGCGTCCCCATCCTCATGGAACATATACTTTACATGTAGACAACGGATAAATAACTAAACAAGTATGAACAGGAAGAAGTGCTAAGTAGGAAAACAGGGTAAAATGATAGAGATAGAGATAGATAGAATGTGAGAATTCATTTGTTCATTCATTTTCTCATATATGTTGCCAATTGATATTGTTGAATATTGATATTTACTGAATATTTATTTACTATGAGCCAGACATAATTAAATGATGAATAAGATAACACAGGCAATTAAAGATAACACCAACACTATAACATCAGAGATGAATAGTAGGTAATTCCACACATCCCAGAAGTTCAGTCTAGCTTAGAAAATCACTGATTAAGTCCTGGAATATAGTAAGCACTCTATCAAAGGAAGCACAAAAACTACTGGAGCTTAGTATAGGGAGAGGTGGAGATATATATATATGTGTATTTATATATGTGTGTTTGTATATATTATATATATATATTGAGTTGGAGTCTCACTCTGTTGCCTAGGCTGGAGTGCAGTGGCACAATCATGGCTACCGCATCCTTGACCTGCTGGGCTCAGGAGATCCTTCCACCTTAGTCTTCCAAGTAGCTGGAACTATAGGCGTGTGTTAATTTTTTTGATTTCCTGTAGAGACAAAGTCTTGCCAAATTGCCCAGAATGGTCTTGAATCCCTGGGCTCAGGCAATCCTCTCGCATCTGCCTCCCAAAGTGCTGGGATTACAGGCGTGAGCCATCACACCCAGCTGGAGATAGACATATTTGGAACAGAAATAAAATGGATGAGCATTTCCTATGAGACACTGGAGCAGACTTTGATGGTCACATTAGATGTCAGATGTCTGTAAGGCTATCGTGCAGATGGTGTCCTGCACATTTCTAGAAGGCACCTCTCAAAGAGACTCTGGTATAAATGGTGATTTCCAGAATTGTGCAGTGCACAACTATAATTCTATACTCGTAGGCCCTACGAGAGGCTTTGTCGGTCTTTATTTTGACTAATATTATTTTAAATTGAATTATCAGTGAGGGAGGCGATGGTTGGAAACATGACCTCTTCAGAGCTAAGGACCTCTAGAAGAATAATTCTGGTCCAGAGGAGTTGATGGTAAAGAAAATAATTATAATTGGATTGTGATTGCCTGATCACAAAGATGTGGGTGGAGTCAGTCCCATGGTGCCTGAAGCTTATCTGTATTTGGATATTCTTTAATAAAAAAAGAGACAATTTGAAATATAAAATTCTTCATAAAACCAAGCATTTATTTGGAACGGGAAGAGATACGACAACAAATTGCAAATTATTAAAAGTCAACCAAAGCACACCATACGGGGACCCAGCCACATTTTTTCGCTCTCACCGTTCCAGCAAATGCCTTGGGTTCCTGCTGCAAGTACTTGTACCTTTCCTCCCAAGCTTTGAGGGTAATGCGACGGGAGTTAATGCTTCTGGGAACCCAACATTTCTAGGGGGTGGAGGACAATACCTTGTTGGAAGATACATGCCTTTTTGCATTGGACAGCTGTCAAATATTTCCCGCCCAAACTCCTAGAGTTTCCCACTGGGGTGGAACCCCAGCTGCCCATAGCAATGACACGATCAACAATGCATGCTTCTGGCTGTCTTCACTTTCTGTTTCCCCTGCTAGTATTTCCTGGTCAGGACTAGTCATATAACTTTTGGGATGTGGTGCAAATTGAAGTTGTGAGACATCTTGTTGAAAAATTAAGAATTTCAAGATGGTAATAGTAGAGCATTAAGCCAAGCACAAACCCCTCTGAGCCCAAGTCCTGTGCCATGGCCCGGGTTGCATGAGGAGTGGGTCTCCGTGCTGGAATCTTGTCCCAAATCGATGATTTGCATTTTCTCTGGCTCGAGATTTGCTTCAGATGAAGCTCAATTCAGATCAAGAGATATCCCTAAAATAGCTCAAGATGAAGATAATAATTGCATTTTTTGTTAGTTAAATGTTTGACCCACATTTATAATATTTTTTTCCCCTAATTTTTGGGCTCTGTATTCTTTGATTGCTTCTACACACAATGGTTTTGTGATACTTTCTTTAGGGAGAATGAAAAGATAATGTAGTCATTTATTGAAATTGTTACATTAAGTATATTTTTCTTTTGAGTTGGAGTATCACTTTGTCATGCAGGCTGGAGTGCAGTGACATGCTCATGGCCACCCCAGCGTAGACCCGCTGGGACCCGGCAATCATTTCCGCCTCAGTCTTCCAAGTAGCTGGAACTACAGGCAGGCGCTAACATGCCAGGCTAACTTTTTGATTTTTTATTGTAGAGACAAGGTTTCGCCAAGTTGCCTGGGCTGGTCTTGAATCTGCGGCTCAGGCAATCCACTGGCCTCATCCTCCCAAATTGCTGGGATTACAGGCTGAGCCACCGAACCCGGTACATTAAGTATTTGTATTTTTCATTTTTTTCCCAGCCATCAGTTGACAGAGGAAGTATGTTATTTTAAATTACTAATAGCTTAGAAAAGTTTCAGCTTCATAGCCCGTTATTTGTTTTTTTTTTTTGAGTTGGAGCCTCACTCTGTCGCCCAGACTGGAGTGCAGTAGCTGCTCCCAGCCACTGCAGCCTTGACCTGCTGGGCTCCGGCGATCCTTCCGCCTCAGCCTTCCAAGTAGCCGGAACTACAGGTGCGTGCTACCACGCCTGGCTAATTTTTTGATTTATTGTAGAGATGAGGTCTTACCAAGTTGCCCAGGCGGGTCTTGAACCCGCGGGCTCAGGCAATCCACTCATCTCAGCCTCCCAAGGTGTGGGATTACAGGCTGAGCCACCGAGCCTGGCTCATAGCCCATTATTAATGTCTTGTACATTTTTAGGACTGTTACCAAATTTTGAACAATTATCAAGTTTCCTTTATACATGAGCAATCAGATTTCAGGGCGTTCCTTACGTTCTGACTAATCTTAAAGGCTCTTGTTGTTAATTTGTTATTAATGCTTTAACAAATTACCAGACTCATTATTACCTTATAGTTCTGTTGACTGGAAGTAAAACACAGATATTACTAGTGTAAGATCAAGGTTTCAGCAGGACCACATTTTTTTTCTGGAATTTCTAGAGGATAATCAATTTCCTTCCCTTTTCCAGCTTCCAGAAGCTCCCTATGTTCCTTGCCAGGAGATCCCCTTCCTCTGTCTTTGAAGCCCATAGGCTCTGTAGTTGTGTCTCTTTCTGACCTAGTCTCTGACTCCTTCTTCTGTTTTTAAGGACTTGTGTGTTTAGATTAGTCCCACCCAGATAACCCAGGATAATCTCCCAATTTTAAGACTATCACCTTAATTGTTCCTGCAAAAACCTTTTTGCCACATAAGGGAACATATTCACAGGTTCTAGGTGTTAGGAAGGCAGTATCTTTTGGGGGGAGCCATTATTTTGCCTACCACACTCTTTTCATTGATGACACATTATTATTATTATTTTTTGAGTTGGAGTCTCACTCTGTTGCCCAGACTGGGGTGCAGTGGCCGCCCCCGGCCACCGCAGCCTCGACCTGCTGGGCTCTGGTGATCCTTCCACCTCAGCCTTCCAAGTAACTGAAACTACAGGGGCGCGCTACCACGCCTGGCTAATTTTTTGATTTATTGTAGAGATGAGGTCTCGCCAAGTTGTTCAGGCGGGTCTCGAACCCGCAGGCTCAGGCAATCCACTCACCTCAGCCTCCCAAGGTGCGGGATTACAGGCTGAGCCACCGAGCCTGGCTTGATGACACTTATTAACAGGTTTGTATGCAATGTTGTGTTTTGCGGTGTATCATTAATTCATTGTTATTTTTGTCAGTTAAATCAGCAAGAAACTTAAATGTTTTTCCAATATGCCCATAAGATTCACTCCTCTTTACCAAACTGAGAGCCTATTAATTACTCTATTACTTTCTTTTTCTTTCTCTCAGTGAATTTAGTATCTTTAGTATGGCCTTATGTTTTTTCTGGCAATGTACTTCTACGGGTCAGAATAATTTTTAGACACTTTTATCACTCTTTCCAAATCCTTTTATTTCTTTTTTTTTTTGAGTTGGAGTCTCACTCTGTAGCCCAGACTGGAGTGCAGTGGCCGCTTCCGGCCACTGCAGCCTCGACCTGCTGGGCTCCGGGGATCCTTCCGCCTCAGCCTTCCAAGTAGCTGGAACTACAGGCGTGGGCTACCACGCCCAGCTAATTTTTTTATTTTTTATTTTATTGTAGAGATGAGGTCTCGCCAAGTTGCCCAGGCAGGTCTTGAACCCGCGGGCTCAGGCAATCCACTCACGTCAGCCTCCCAAAGCGCGGGATTACAGGCTGAGCCACCGAGCCCAGTTTCCTTTTATTTCATATTCAATTTTTAATATAAACTTTCTCTCTGTTATTTAATATCTAAATTTAAAGATGACAAAAGGCACATTTTTATTTATTTTCATCAGGAGTCTGTCATTTCTTACTTATTTAATCTATGTGAACGTCTCTCCATTTTGTGGACATCAACTCATCTTCTCCGAAGCTGACCTGCAAATGCTGGAGCCACAGTGATGCCAGGGACATGAAGGCAAGGATAACAGGAGGGAAGAGTCTCCTAATTGCTTCCAGTTAGGAAGATGAATACTCATCATAACACTGGCTGTACACAACCTAGACGTGCAAATGTGCGGGTTGATTAGAAAATGACCGCTACCGTCTGTGCAATGTAATAATATAAACAATACAAAAGCATATTTATCTTAATGGAAAGATGCTTATGATATAGTACTTAGTAGACAGCATATCATAAATGGTTAAGAATTTTTTTTAGTCAGTTTCACTCTGTGACCCAGACTGGAGTGCAGGGGCATGATCATGAGCTCACCGCAGTCTCGGTCTCCCGGGCTTGGGTGATCCTCTTGCCTCAGCCTCCCGAGTAGCTGGGACTACAAGTGCATGCCACCATGCCTGGCTAATTTTTTGATTTTTTTTGTAGAGATGAGGTCTTGCTGTGTTATCCCGGCTGGTCTTGAACTCCTGCACTCATGTGATCCTCCCACCTCAGCCTCCCAAAAATGCTGGGAATACAGGTGTGAGCCTCTGCACCTGACTGGTTAAGAAAATTTTTAATGAAAATATGCTTAGAGAAAGATTGGATGACTATACATAAAATTCAAATACTCAGAGTGATTGTCTCCGAGTCGAAGGTAATTGTTTCATTTTTATTTTTTGCCATATCTAAATTATCACACTTTTTTTGCAATGAGCGTGTGTTGCTTTTATAAGAAAAATAAGAAAACAATGCAAATGAGTTATTTTTTAGTTCTTAAAGGACTGAAATAGACATCAAGATCTGTTGTAGCTCAGAGAAAAGACACGCCCATAGCTGATGAATAGGGTAGGCAGAGAAGTCTTCTCACCAAAGATGAGCCTTGAACGGAAAGGGGGAAGGTCGGGGAGAAGGTGATGAGAACAGACATTTCTTGAGCACTTCCTCTTTGCTGAGTGTTTATTTGGGTTAGTGCCTTCAATCCTTGCCATGATCAGGTGAGGTAGGTACTAACATCATCCCATTTTACAGATGAGGGAATCAAGACTCTGATAGGTTAAAGGACCCATAAGTAAAATCAGAGATCTCAGAGACAGAAGACTGGGGTTTTGTTTACTGGCGGTTGCTAGCTCTTGTGATTGGTGAGTTTCATAATGTGCTGGCTGCCATTCATATATTTATTTGTGTAATGACGTGTTTGTGTAATGCTTGTGTAATGACTAAGAGCTCTGTGGGAGTAGGTCCTATGTGTGTTTCGTCCACTCCTGGCCTACAGCCCTTAACACAGAGCTCGGCACACGGCAGGCTCTCAACTAACATTGCTGTAACGAGGATCATTAATTCCTGTACTTTTAACCTCATGGATTATGTGGAGAGAGTCAAATGAGGCAATAGGCCTGACAGGACTTTGTAAACCGTAGAATCCAGTACCCACGTCAGGGGTTTTTATTTCTGAGAATTTTCCTTTACTGGCTTTGTTCAAGCCAAATAATTTTTTTTTTGAACTGCCGATGGCACTACTGCAAGAAGGAGATTTAATCAAGACATTCTTGGAAGGTAGTAGGAAAGTGTTTATTTGGTCCTAAACTGAGTTCTATTTTATTTTATTTTATTTATTTGTTTTTTGAGTCAGGGTCTCACTTTGTTGCTCGTGCTGGAGTGAACTGGTATGCTCATGGCAACCACAACTTTGACCTGCCGGACTCAGGTGATCTTTCCACCTCAGCCTTCCAAGTAGCTGGAACTACAGGTGCGCACCACTGTGCCTGGCTCAGGTTTTGAAATTTTTTTTGTCAAGATGAGGTCTTGCCAAGTTACCCAGGTTGTTCTCAAACCCTTGGGCTCGGGCAATCCTCCTGCCTCTGCCTCCCAAATTGTTGGGTTTGCAGGTGTGAGCCACTGTGCCCGGTGATTTTTTTATGAGAACATTAGGGCTTATTAATGAATAATTTTAGAAATATTTCTGAACCATTTCTTCTTTTAAGCAATTTATGGGATAAGTTGAGACGTGCGAGGTGCATCTATGTGTCATCAGTTTCATAATCGTTTGTCATCAATCCCAAACACAAATATTAGGAAATATTGCCTTTTCTATTTCTGAGGTCGAGCTAAAGGAGGCTGAGGAGAACCAGGTGAAGGTGGGCGAACAATGGGCTATATCCTGTGTATTCTCAGGATGCCGTGTATCAAATTGCTAATCATATTCTCAAATTTTTATTTTTACTTTTTTTCTTGCCGTGGTAGCAAGAACATCTCTGTGCCAAGTGAAGTTGGCTTGAAACTGATGTCGTCACTTTTCACCCATCTGACTTCAGACGGGCTTCTTACCTGCTGTCAGCCTCAGTTTCTCCAGTTTGTAAAATAGAAGCAATCATGCCAGCCTCCAGGACTATTTGGAGATATTGAATGCAATCACATGTACAGCTTAACCGGCAGAGTGCTTGGCTCAAAGTGAGACTTTTTTGGTCTATTGTTCAAATATATGACTGGCAACCAATCGACTTTTCTAGACAAAAACTTGTTCTTCTGAATATCAGGAGAGAAAATGATTTTACGGAAGCCAGGTGATTTTATGGGCCAAGCAGTGACTTTTTTGTCTGGGGCTGTAGTCTTCAGACCATAAGTTGGATTCTGAAGTTTCGTGCAGCTGTAAGAACTGCATAAAGTCTCACAGGGTCATGGACTACCAGAGCAATGGGAGACATTGTTTCAGAAAATTGAGACATGGTAAGAAGTGACCTATCTGCAGTCTCATGGCTGGTGCCATGCATGGTGGGATTCTCAGGACATTCAAGGAAGTCATTCCACAGATTGTGTGGGGGCATTATCTGATCTTTAGAAAAGCTGCATAGAGTGGGGTGCAGACTTTCAGTGACATGTCTGAATCTCTGCGACAATACTGCCCTTCCAAATCTTAGGTGCTTAGCTGAGTCGATCAGTGTATCTGTGTACAATCTCTCCCTAGGTGTATGTAGAATGTAAAATCAAAGTCTTGAGAGTTAAGAAGGACAAGTTTTCTAAAACCAAAGAGGTGAGGCTGATGTGTTGGTTGACTGCTGTTCTGAGAAGTCTTGGTTGCTGCCTGTATCTAAGAAATCATTCTGGAACCAATGGACAGGAAGGGCACTTTTATGTATTTATTTATTTTTTGAGTCGGGGTCTCACTCTGTCGCCCAGGCTGGAGTGCAGTGGCATGATCACGGCTCACTGCAGCCTCGACCTCCTGGGCTCAGGTGATCTTCCTGCTTCAGCCTCTGGAATAGCTGGGATTACAGGGACGCATCACCACGCCAGGCTAACCTTTTGATTTCTTTGTGGAGATGAGGTTTCATTATGTTTCCTAGGCTGTTCTCAGACTCCCGGGATCAAACAATCCCCCCACTTCAGTTTCCCAAAATGCTGGGATTGTGGGTGTGAGCTATGACGCCCAGACGGATGGGCCACTTTTGTTTACATAATTAAACACATGTATTCAATCCATTCATTCATTTACCAAGAGCTCATTGAGCCCAGAGAATGAATTAAAAACTTTTTAAAGTGTGAAGTTACAGAAGTGAACAAAGCACATCCCTTTTCTAGGGAGATCACAGGCTCCTCTTTTCTGAATCTTCCTTCTTCCGTACATCTTTCCCAGGGCCTGATGGTGGGGACTTCTTAGTGTTGGAGGACACAGTGACCATCCTGCAGCCCTTTCCCTAATCGTCGTGTTGCCCAGAGGTGAGAGTCTGGTTAGGCACTGTCTCTATTCTCATCTCTGCTTCCATTTTTGTGCCTGCATCTCTTCAGCAGGGGCAAGGACTTCTCTTCACCGCCCCTGTCTCCCCTCCTAAATCAACTCCATCCTTACTGAGTTTTCCATTTTTACTTGAGTCCTTCATAGTGAAGACGGAAGGAAGATTAGGTTACATCACATATCACCCCATATACTTGACAAACATTATCACTCAACCATGCTCTTTTCCATAAAATCTCTTCGCATGGCTACTCTCTCTCTCTCTCTCTGGGTCTTTCCTCCATCTCAGTCATCTTCCCCATCTTTCCTTTTCCTGACATCTCATCTCCAATTTGCATCCTCACCACTTTTGACCCTGTAGCAGCCTTCAAAGAAGGAAGTGGGAAATCGGAATAACATATACTTTCTCCTGGCTAAAAGCAAGTATATTTTCTGGATCTACACATGGGTTATCCCGCAGGAGAAGCAAAATCACCTGCAAAAGACTCAGCCTCCGCTTCACAGTCCTCCCCTTCTGTTCCCAGAAGCATTCGTTATATACTAATGCCTACGGAAAGTCTACTATATTAAAAGTCAAGAGAATACTTTTGAGTGCCTGTTTAGAACACAGACGATGGAGTCAGAAGCATTTTGTTGTTTTTTGAGTTATTGATAATGGCCATCCTGACTGGAGTTAGATGGTATCTCAGCGTAGTTTTAATTTGTATTTTTTTGATGACTAGCGAGGCTGAGCATTTTTTCATGTTTGTTGGCTGCTCGTATGTCTTCTTTTGAGAACTGTCTATGCATATCTTTTGCCTACTTTGTAATGGGGCTTTTTTTTTTCTTTTCAGCATGTGTGAGTTCCTCTTAGATGCCGGAGAGGATGTGGCGAAAAGGGAACACTCCTACACTGTTGGTGGGAGTGTAAACTAGCTCAGCCTCTGTGAAAAACAGTGTGGCGATTCCTAAAAGATCTAAAGATCGACCTTCCATATGACCTTACAATCTCCCTACTGGGAATATACCTGGAAGAACTCAAAGCACTCTATAAGAAAGATACCTGTTTTTATCGCAGCATTGTTCACAGTAGCAAGAACATGGAACCCACTGTGCTGTCCATCAAAAGAGGACTGAATAAAAAAATGTGGTACATATACACAACGGAATATTATGCAGCCAAAAGGAAGAACAAAATCATGAACTTCACAGCAACCTGGATGGACTTAGTGTCTATAATACTGAGTGATCTCTCACAGAAACAAAGAACTGAGTATCACATGTTCTCACTCATCAGCGGACCTTGAACAACTATCATAATGCTCTAAGAAAAGAATTGGCAGTAGGGGAAAACTGCGGGGGTGAGGGCGGGTGGCGGGAAGGTGGGATTGGCAGTAGTGGAAATCTGCCAGGGGAAAGGGGAGGTACCTCATCAAAAAGGGTACCTGCATAAGGAACATTTGTATACCTAACTCTGAATTGTACCCCACATCTTTAAAATAAAAAATTAAAAGTAAAAAAAAATTACTGAAATAAAATGATATTGATTGAATGTCAAAAAAGAAAAAGAGAAAGAAACACTCTGGATTCAGCTCTTGAAACTGCCACCTGGCAGCTGGGAGGTCTTGGGCAAGTGACATCACTTCGCTAACCTTCAGTTTGCTCACCTGTAAGATGAAATCAATAATACCTTTGAGATGTGGGCGCTCTGAGGAATCAGTGAGGTGATGAAAATGTTTCTAGTGGGGACAAGGTACTGATGATCCAGGCTAGCAGGAGTAACAATCAGCAGTAATGTCACTGAGTACACGGTGACATCAGCAGCACTATATGAATATTCCTATTTTTGTAGTAGTAAATTAGTTAAGTCCTGTTATACACAAGATATTATGGAGTCATGAACTTCATGTTTTGCACATATTTCAGTGTCCTTACATGAGTTTGCACGTTAAAGCATTCATCAAAAAGTTTTTTGAAGGTTTATTATAACACAAAGACTGATAGTCACAGAATGAATGACTGACGCGAATGCAATGATTTGTGGTTAACTGTTACCTAGGGGCAAATGACCTAATTCTGTGTCATGCAGCTGTACCTTGGCCGACCTCATACTGTTAGCTGGCACTTTTGGGGATGGCACACTTTTTCTTAAAAGCCACATTGCCACAAAAGGATAAAAGGGGTATGTGATCGTGTGTGTATGTGTGTGTGTGTATTTTTTTCTTACCAACACACTCTCGCCTCTGGTGGTTTTGTGCTTTTCCATCTGTACTCTAAAAACACACCATCTCCCTTGTCCTCCTCCTTTGCCAGTTGTGAAAATGTGGAAATTATAGATATGATAGGATGGAATTAATGCTGCAGTCTAGTCATCTAAGAGGGAGACTGTGGGACTGGGGTAACCCAGGTGCACTTCCCAGGAGGCTGAGCATGAAAGGAGAGCCGTGTATCGGGAACATGGACTTTGGAAGAGGACAGCATGAGCACAGGTCAGACAAGACGGCATCCTGCCATGTGAGAGATAGTATTCCCCTGCTACGAAACTCCAAATCTTCAAGGGTAGTTTGTAAAATCACCAGATATTTGGCTTTGGTGTTTTCTTTTGATCTTGGAAATTGGCAGAGAGCATAACTGATAGGGTAGGTATGGAAATGGGAAGGGAGATTTGGGAGAATTAATAAGAAAGAGTCTGGATTCAAATATGTTTATATATGGGGGGGGGGAGGGAATTGAGTTAGCTTGCCTTAAGTCTCAGGGCTTTTAAGGGACATCTGAATTACACTATTTTTAAAAATACTTTCACTTTGCATAGTGATTTCACATTCTGCCCCAAGTGTGACATCCACACAACAGGGATTTCCTTTTTCATGTTGCAAATAAGTAAACTGAGGTTCAGAAAGTGCAGAAGAAATACATAAGACCACATAAGTAGAAAGCAACACAGCCACATATAACTGCAAACCAATCATGGTACTTTATGGATGCAATGACCTCCCATTCAACTCACTCTCGGATGCTTACATTTCACCAATAGTCATATCAATTCTCTGCTTCCATCGGTTTACAGACAAACTGCATGTCCAGTAGCGGCTTTCTACTTCTGTGGATTGGTGCTTTTCTAGTCTTTTTTTCCCGATGTCCTGACTTCATGCATAGGTCTCAATTTCAGGTAATGCCTACCTCGCATGTGTCCAAGGGCATATCGTCTATCTTGACATTTGCATGAAATCCAAATGCCTGGACATTAGGAATGAAATACAGCTTTGATATTCCTTGGGCTTCCAAGGCTCACATGCTCCAGTACTTGGACATAGAGTCTTCTTTTCCTATTGGCATCACACAATGTCCCTTTGGTGTTGCAATTTTGGATAAGGCATCCATGTAAGGCAAAATAGAGGGGGTAATGTTTGTCTGTGATGGAGGTGAGGAGAAAAGGGTGAGGAGCATTTTAGATGGAGGAAAAAGCAGGGACAGATCCTTGAGTGGCAGGTGTGAATGCTGCATTTAGGAATAGTGAGGCGCTCAGCAGAGCTGGGAAAGAGTGTGGAAGCAGAGACAGTAAAGTCAGAGATACAATGGGGGTAGAAACTAGATTGTGAATAGCCTTGTAAACCATTAAATGAACTTGGCTTGTACTCTAAATGAGATGGGACCTTTGCAGGGTTCTGCGCAAAGGAGTGAGATGAATGGATATATTTTATGATAGAGGTTCTCTGACTGCTTTGTGGGAAATGATTTGAAGGAGAACAAGAGGAGAAACATATGATGCAGTTAAATAGAAGGTGAGTAAAATATTCTGGATGAGACATGATAGTGATTTCAAATAGGGTGATAATGATGGAGATGCTCAGATTCTAGATTTATTTTGAAGGTGAAGCTACATGATTTCCTAGAGAATAGATGTTAAATCCCAGAGAAAGAGAAGTTAAGGTTGACGCCATGGATTTTGGCCTGAGAAACTGAAATAATTTAATGGAATAAGGAAGATTGTTGGAGTGGCAGATTTAAGAGAGATAGGAGAAGTTTGAATTCGAATTTGTTAGGTTTGAAATGCTTCTTCACATTCAAGTAGAAGACGCAGTTGCTATAAGAATCTGCAGGCTGGGTGTGGGAGCTCACGCCTGTAATTCCAGCACTTCGGGAGGCTTAGATGGGAGGACAGCTTGAGTCCAGGAGTTTGAGACCAGCCTAGGCAACATAAGGAGAATTTTTCTCTGCAAAAAAATTAGCCATGCGTGTTGGTGCATGCCTGTAGTTCTATCTGCTCAGGAGGCTGAGGGGGAAGGATCATCTGAGCCCAGGAAGTAGAGGCTGTGAGAATCCCGACTCAAAAAAGAAAGAAAGAAAGAAAAAAGAATCAAATCTAGGAAAGACAGTCAGGCTTGAGATTTACATCTATGTATAGATGATATGTCCCCTTGATGATATATCAAGACATGAATGTATGAGATCGCTAAGGGAGTGAGTCTAGACAAAAGAAAGATCTAGAGAAGGAGCTTTGGGACTCTTCATCATTTAGAGTTTGTGCTGAGGTTCCTCCATCATGATCTACAGACCCGATCCCCAGCAAAATCGGTAAAAATTGTATAAAAACCCCAACCATCTAAAGTCTTCAGAAATGGCACTAAGAGCATACAGCAATTAAAGAAACATGCATTTAAGAAAACATACTAAAACTCAGTAAGAACTGTGAGGGTCTGTGCTGGTTCAGCCAAGACCCACACTCTCCCTCCCCCATCCCAGCTCAGCAGGGTGGAACATATATTCCAGACCGGTAGAGTCCAGAACTCAGGGTCCCTTCTCCTCCAATCTCCAAGTTGGAGGGCTACATCCTGTGGGAGATGGTTAGGACATTAGCATTTCTCATCCTGCTTCTAGCTGCCTGATGCTTGGGGTTAAGTTCTAGGCAAGTGCAGCTGAGAGGTGGGAGCGCCTTTCTTCCATCCAGTCCCAACCAAGAGTTGGAGGCTTTACCTAGGGAGTATTACCACTGAGAACACTCTGGGCCCAATTCGCCCTTGCCTTAGCTTGGGGGCCAGGGTTTCATGCTTAGAGAGGCAAGTCTGAGAGACCTAGGGCTGATGGCCCCTCCCCCTCTCTCTGACCACTCGCCTCCTAAAGTGGGAGTGTCTTCAGAGAGAAGCCCATGACTGGCTCCACCCCAAGTACCAATACTTGGCTCAGAACATTTGCCCAAGGGAAAATACAGGCTGTAGAACAGAGTGCTCCAAATCCCTGCCTAAAGGAAGTTACTTTATTTGCAAGAGAGTGCAGAGAAGTTCAAGCCCAAGGGCACTTTTAAAAAAAGTGAAAGTTGCGGTGAAAGGTAATTGGGAGGAGATGACTAGTTTCACTGGCATTGTAGGCCAGAGTGCAGGCTAACTAGTTTGCCAAAGACAACAGGGTAGAAACAGCTGGGAAGAACCCTCCTGGGGTCAGAATAAATCTCAAACGCTGACTTCCAGAACTATAGCTTCAAGGGAGTCTGAATTAGATGTGATTTGTCTGTGAAGCAATGTATGCCTTTTTTCTTATAACTGATTTTTTAACAAACCGTATAAAACAATATGAATTGAATATGTATTTTGTGTCTATAACATTCAGTTATGTAACATTTTTTGCCAATAGCTGTGCAGAGGAACTTCTTTAAACGGCATGGAATTATATAAAATAATAATTATAACAATGTATTGCTGGGTTGGTAGCATTTATATATGTAGTATACATAACAGTAATACCACTCAAAGGGGGAAAAGGTAATGGATAAGAGTAATAGTTCTGTGTCTCATTGGAATTAAGTTAGTACAAATCTGAAGCTGTTTTTGATAAGTTAAGATGTATATAATAATCCATAGGGCAACCACTAATAAGACTTCAAAAATATAGTAAAAATGTAATTAAAATGCTACATTAGAAAATTTTCACTTGATGTAAAAGAAAGCAGTAAAAAAGAAATAGAGGAGCAAAAAAAAAACACAAGACATAGAGAAAATAGAAAATAAAATGGCAAACATAAATTCAACACTATCATATAAAATAATAATATAATAAAATGTGAATGGATTAAACAATCCAATCAAAAGGCAGAGATTGTAACACTGGATCAGAGAAAATTCCTGGCCAGGCTTGGTGACTCAGCCTGTCATTCCAGTACTTTGGGAGGCCGAGGCAAGTAGATTGCCTGAACTCGTGGGTTTAAGACCAGCTCGGGCAACTTGGTGAGACCTCGTATCTACAATTAAAAAAAAATTAGCTGGGCATGGTAGCACACACTTGTAGTTCTGGCTACTTGGAAGGCTGAGGCAGAAGTTTTGCCTGAACCCAGCAGGTTGACCCTGGGGTGCCTGTGAGTGTGCCACTGCATTCCGGCCAAGGCGACAGAGTGAGACTCCAATTAAAAAAAAATTCCTTATTATATGCTGTCTACAGGAGGCACACTTTAAAGATAAAAACAAATTAAAAGCAAAAAGATGACAGAATATATATTATGTATACGGTGATCACCAGAGTGTTGGAGTGTCCATCAAAGTATTATCTAAAACAAAATAATGTTACTGGAGATAGGGATATTTTATAATGATAAAAAGTTCAATTTATCAGAAACAGATAACAATTATAAATATATATGTGTCTAACAAGAGAGTGACATGAAACATAAGTTGACAGAAATGAAAGAAGAAATAAACAAATAAAAAAAGTTGGGAACTTCCATATCCTATTTTTGATAATGGATGAAGCTAGCAGAAGATCAACAAGAAAGTAGAATTTAACAACTCTGTTAGACCTAGCAGAAACCTATAGAACACGCCACCCTACAACAGAATATACATTCTTCTCAAGTTTTGGCTAGACCATGTGTCACACCATACAGCAAAACTCAGTGAATTTAAAAGTATAGAAATAATATAAAGTATCTTCAACTGTAATGAGATAAATTAGAAATCAACAAAAGAAATTTCTTTCTCATATTTGAGAAACTTACAAATATATGGAAATTAAGCAGCAGAACAACTTGCTCTTTAAAAACATGAACAAAACTGATAAATATTTAGCTAAATTGAGCAAGAAAAAGGAAGAAGATTCAAATGATGGGAATCGTAAATGAAAGAGGAGATATTACTTTTTACTTATAGAAATACAAAGTATTGAATGCCAATCAATTAGACAATTTGGGTGAAACGGACAAATTCTTAGAAAGATGCAAACTACTGAAATTGACCCAAGAGAAAAGGGACAATCTGAATAGACCTACAATAAATAAAGAGATTGAATTAGTGATCAAACTAACCCACAACTCAAAATCAAATCACAACAAACAACTCAGTTAAAAAATAAGCAAAGACATTTTTTCAAAGAAGATTTGCAAACAGCCAACAAGCATATGGAAAGATATTCAACATCAATATTCATCATGGAAATGCAAAAGAAAACCACAGTGAGGTACCACTTTACCCCGTAATAGGATGACTATGATAAAAACCAAAAACAGAAAATAATAGTGATAGTGAGACAGTGAAGAAATTAGAACCCTCATACACTACTGGTGAACATGTAAAATGGTTTAGCACTGTGGAAACAGTTTGGTGTTTCCCCAGGAACGTTAAACAGAATTGTCAGTTGACCCTGGAATTCCACACCTAAATGTATATCCAACAGAATTGAAAACAAGTATTTCAACAAGCACTTGTACATGTATGTTTATAGAATTCACAATAGCCAGAAGTGGACATAGCCCAAATATTCATTGATAGAAAAAGAGATAAACAAATTGTGGTGTGTGTGTACATGGAATATTATTCAGCCTTAAAAAGGTATGAAGTTCTGATTCATGCTACAATATGCATGAACCTTGAAAGCCTTGTGCTAAGTGAAAGAAGCCAGACACAAAAGATTACATAGTGTATAATTCAATGTATATGAAATATGTGTAATAGATAAATCCATAAAAACAGAACGAAGGTTTGTAGTTGCCAGGGACTGGGTAAGGGGTTTACTTTTGAATGATAAAAATATTTTATAACTAGATAATGTTGGCCACTGCACAATATTGCCAATGTTTTAAATGTCACTGAGTTATTCATCTTAATCAAATGAAGACACTTGGTTTTACATAAATTGAATTTTGCCTCACTTATTTTTTTAAAAACTCAAGGAAAACCCAGGTTCTTTTGGCTTCACAGGTGAATTCTACCAAACACTTAAATAATTAATACCTGTTCTTTACAAAATCTTCCAAAAATAAAAGTGGAGCGAACACCCCCAAATTGATTCTATTAGGTCAATATTACCCTGACACCTGAATCACAAAAAAGAGAACCACAGACAGATATCTCTTATGAATATAGATGCAAAAATTCTCAATAACCTGCTCATAAACCTTTTCAGAAAACATTTCAAAATGAGTATACACCATGATGAAGTGAAATTTATTCCAGGAATGCAGGGTTGCTTTAATATACAAAAATTGATTAATGTAATATACCATATTAAAAAAATCTATAGATAACACAATGGTTGAAGGAAAAAAAAATTGACAAAATTTGGCCACCGTTTCATGGTAAAAATAGTTGACAAACTAGAAATAGAAGAGAATTTCTTCAACTTGATAAAGGACATTTATAAAAAATGCCCAGCTAATGTCTTACTTAATGTTTAATGGCTAAAATATTACTCCCTAAGACTAGTAACAAGAGAACAATAACTGCTTTACCAACATTTATTCAACATTGTATAGTTGGTTCTAAATATAACAATGGGTCAAGAAAAAGAAATAAAGGCATCTTTATAGAAAAGGAGACGGTAAAATTGTTTATATTTTCAAATGATGTAAACTTATACATATACAATCTTAACGAATCCACTAAAATACGGTATTGTTAGAAATGAAGAATGAGTTCATTGAGGTTGCAGAATACAAGAACAATATACACAGATATACTGTATTTCAAAACACTTGCAATGAACAACTTGAAACTGATTTAAGTAAACAATTTAACTTATAATAGTTTCAAAAAACAAAATGTTCAGCAATACATTTAACAAAAGAATTGTGCAACATATACTCTGAAAACTACAAAAATTAAAGAAAAAAAATTTTTTAAATAAAATTTCAATATCTAAATAAATGGAAAAAACATTCTATACTCGATTTCAAGATCTAAATAAATGGAAGAAACATCTTATATATGTGCTATAAGAATATTGTGAAGATGGCAAGACTACCCAAATTGATTTAGTGCAATCCTTATCAGAATCCTTGCTGGCTTCTTTGTAAAAAAAAGAAAATTGACAAGGTGATCTAAAAATTCAAATGGAATTTCAAGGGATCTCAAATTGTGACAATAATCTTGAGAAATAAGAACAAAGTTGGAAGAGTCACACTCACTCATTTCAAAAGTGACGCCAAAGCAACAGAAATCAAGACAGAGTGGTACTGGCATAAGTACAAACATAAAGATCAATGGGATAAAGTTGAGGGTCCAGAAATAATCCATATGCCTGTAATTAACCGATATTCAACAAGGATGCCCAGAGTATGCAATAGGGGAAATAGTAATATTTTATAGCAGAGGTACCCAACCTCCAGGTTGCAAACTGGTTCTGTTGGTGGCCTGTTATGAACCGAACTGCACAGCAGGAGGTCAGCAGTGGGAGAGCAAGCGAAGCTTGATCTGTGTTTGCAGCTGCTCCCCATTGCTTGCATTACTGCCTGAGCTCCACCTTCTGTCTGATCAGCAGTGGTGTTAGATTCTCACAGGAGCACGAACCCTGTTGTGAACTGTACATGCAAGGGATCTAGATTGCATGCACCTTAGGAGAATCTAAGGCCTGATGATTCTATCCCCGCCCCGTCCTAGAAAAATTGTCTTCCATGAAGTTGGTCTCTGATGTAAAAAATGTTGGGGACTGCTGTTTTATAGGAAGATTGGGTATCACCACTCAAAAGAGTAAGATCAGACCCTCATCTCACACCATATAAAAAAATGAATTCAAAGTGAGTTAGATACCTAAATATAAGAGCTATAACTGTAAACCTCTTTGAAGAAAATATAGAAATAAATCTGTGTGGCTTCAGATTTGGCAATGAATTCTTAGCTATGACACCCAAAACATGAGCAATAGAAGAAAAATAAGATAAAATGAGTCTTCTTCAAAATAAAAAAAAGTGTATGCTTCAAAGGACACAATCAAGAAAGTGCAAAGACAAGGATGGGAGAAAATGTTTGCAAATCATAAATTTGAAGAACTACCTTTATTTAGTCTATGTAAAGAACTCTTACAACTCAATAATAAAAAACAAATAATTTGATTAAAAATGGGCAAAGGATCTGGATAGACATTTCTGCACATAAGGTATACAAATGGCCCATGATCACACAAAAGAGTGTTTGACATCGTTAGTCATCAGGGAACTGTAAATCAAAACCGCCATGAGATACGCGCTCATACCCACTAGGATGCCTAGAATTACGTAAGTCAGAGAACTATAAGTGTTGGTGAGAATATGGAGAAATTGAGATCTTTGCATACTGCTGGTGGGAAAGTCAAATGGTGCAGTCACCCTGGAAAATAGTCGGGCAGTTCCTCAAATGGCTAAACACAGAGTTACCATGTGACCCAGCAATTCCACTTCTAGCTGTATACCCAAGATAAACGCAAATACAAGCCCATAGGAAGACTTGCACACAAGTGTCCACAGCAGCATTATTTATAATAGCCAAACGGAGAAAAGCTTAATGACTGATGAACGGATGAGCAAAATATGACATAGTCATACAAGGGGATATTTTTTAGCCATGAAATGGAGTGAAGTGTTGAGAGGTGCTACAATGTGATAAATCTTGGAAACATGCTTAATGAAAAAAAGCCAGTCATAAAAGATCGTATGCTATATTATTCCATTTGTCTGAAATGTTCAGAATAGGCAAATCTTTAGAGACAGAAAGTAGATTAGTGGTTGCCTAAGGCTGGGAGAAATGAAGAGGTATGAGAGTAATAACTAAAGGGTATGGGTTTCCTTCTGAGAAGACGAAAAGATTTTGAAAGTGACTGTGGTCATGGTTGCATATATCTGTGATTATTTTTAAAAAGTCATTCAAAATCGTGTGCTTTACATGGTATAGTACGTGGATTATGTCTCGATAAAACTGTTCTACAGAAATAGTTTGTGGTGTTGAGGAAGACCCAGCAAAGGGGCAGAGCAGAAGGGGCCAGTGAGACTGGAGGGAGAATCTGGGCTGATTTGACTCGGGAAACTTCCATGACAGTGTGAGGAGCATTTTCCTGGCTTTATCCTGAAAAAGATGAGAGGCGTTATGCGACTGAAGTGTTTAAAACCATGAGACCAGGCCGGGCTCGGGGGCTCAGCCTGTCAACCCAGCACTTTGGGAGGCCGAGACGAGTGGATTGCCTGAGCTCGCTGGTTGGAGACCCGCCCGACCAACTTGGCGAGCCCTCGTCTCTACAATAAATCAAAAAATTAAGCCGGGCTCGGTGGCTAAGCCTGTAATCCTGCACTTTGGGAAGCTGAGGTGAGTGAATTGCCTGAGCCCGCGGGTTCGAGATCCGCCTGGGCAACTTGGCGAGACCTCATCTCTACAATGAATCAAAAAATTAGCTGGGTGTGGTAGCGCGCGCCTGTAGTTCCAGCTACTTGGAAGGCTGAGGTGGAAGGATAGCCGGAGCCCAGCAGGTCGAGGCTGCGGTGGCCGGGAGTGGCCACTGCCCTCCAGTCTGGGTGACAGAGTGAGACCCCAACTCAAAAAAAAAAATTAGCTGGGTGTGGTAGTGCGCGCCTGTAGTTCTGGCTATTCGGAAGGCTGAGGCGGAAGGATCACCGGAGCCGAGCAGGTTGAGGCTGCGGTGGCCGGGAGCGTGTCACTGCACTCCAGTCTGGGTGACAGAGTGAGACTCCAACTCAAAACAAAATAAAACAAAACAAAACAAACCATGAGGTCAAATAGACTCCTCTTTTGTGGTTGGCTGTAAGGGGAAGAGGAAAGGGGGCAGACCTTGGAAGGAGAGGAGACTACGTGGGCTTTCTTATCTAAATGCTTCTATTTTCTTGGGTCAGTCGTGGGCTAGGTGTCAGTAGAGAAATAAATGGGTACTTTGTGAGTTCAGAGGAAGGGCTTCAGAGGAAGACAGACGGCTTCTCAGAAGAGGTACTATCCGAGCCCACTCTGAGAAGCTGGGTGGGAGTTTGCCATCAAAGAGGTGTGAAGAAAGAGTATGGGCGCAAGCAGAAAGCAGGAGGCATAGTGTGACATTTGTGGGAATTCAAAGAAGCTTGGTATGAACAAACTGAGGAGCAACTGTAAGAGGCAGGAGAGAGACACAGGGCCAAGGTCAGAAAGGGCTGGGATTCAGCAGAAAGGGCCCTTCCTCTGGTTTTTTATTTTAATTTTTAAGAATTTATTATTTTGAAGATGTGGGGTGCAATTCAGGGTTAGGTATACAAATGTTCATGATGCAGGTACCCTTGTTGATGAGGTGTGTCCCTCCCTCTCCTGGCAGTTTCCCATTACTGCCAATCCCTTCCTTATAGTGTTATGATAATTGTTCAAGGTCCACTTAGGAGTGAGAACATGTGGTGCTCAGTTCTTTGTTTCTGTAACAGATCACTCGGTATTATAGACTCTAAGTCTGTCCAAGTTGCTGCGAAATTCATAATTTTGTCCTTCTGTATGGCTGCATAATATTCCATTGTGTATAAAATCCGGTCCCTGCCTCTGGTTTTATTCTGATAGTGACATGGGCAACCACCATGTTTCACGTAGAGAGATCAAATAAAGAAGCAGCTCTGAAGGTTGCAGAGGACACATCCACCATAGGCAGAGGTGGGCAGGACACGAGAAGAACAGCTCTGGGGCTTTTGGAGGAAGTCCCAAACTAGGTCAGGAGGTCAGTAGAGAGTGGACCCTCAGCGAGGTAAAGTCATCACGACTTGGTAACTGAGAAAGCAGATGATGACTGGGAAGATGATGATGCGAGTGACGGCGATTACGCACGTTGGAGGATGGATGGGTTTTATGACCCCGGAGAGCCTGGGGTATATCAAGCTGGAGACGCCACGTGGGCAATGGGCAAAGGAACTCAGGGTAGAGGATGGAACTGGAAATGTCTTAGGAGACGTCAGCACGTAGGCGGTTGTGAAAACAATGAGAGTCGATCACGTAACCCAAGCAGGGTGTCTCTGAAGAGAAGAACTCACATACCAAAAACCTTGTTCTCGTATTCAAAAAGTAGGAAGAGGCCAGGTGCGGTGGCTCACACCTGTGATCCCAACACTTTGGGAGGTCAAGGTGGGAGGATTGATTGCTTGAGTACAGGAGACAAGCCTAGGCAACAAAACAAGATCTCGTCTCTACAAAGAAAAATAAAAAATAAAAAAACTAGCCAGGCATGGTGGCATGAGTCTGTAATCCCAGCTACTAGGGAGGCTGAAGTGGAAGGATCACCTGAGTGCAAGAAGGCGAGGCCGCCGTGAGCCGTGATTGCGCCACTGTACTCCAGCAGCCTGGGCAAAAGAGTGAGACCCGGACTCAAAAAACAAACCCAAAAAAGTGGAAAGAGGAGAAGGGGCTCATGAATAATCATAAAAAGAACATCAGGCAAAGGAGAGTTAAAAAAAAATCAGTGAGCGGTCCACAGCCCCATGTAGCAGAGTGTCCTGTTAGCGTAAGACTGAGAAGTGTTGTTTTGTCGACATCCTGGCCACTGGAGACTTGTCAGAGCCGTTGCAGTGGTGTCGTGGGAGGAAAGGGAGGTTGTCGTGGCCTGTCCAGGGGGTGAGAGGTGAGATGTGGCCACAACAAGGGGAGAGCACACTCTCTTTTCAGAATGTTCTAGAAGAAAAGTAGGGTAGAAACAGTAGTGGGTGGAGGGAAGGGTTAGATGCAGGAAGTGTCTACATTTTAACTTGGGAGGTACTCTATCTGTTCATAGGCTAGCAGGGGACAGCCCATAGGGAGCAGGAGGCCACAGGAGAGGCCAGGAAGAGGGGAGGAGCAGAGGCCTTGGTGGGACAGGTGGAGGGTGGCCATGGAGACACGGCCCCTTGGGGATGCCCGTCTCCTCATCCCCAGAACCTGTGAAGAAGGCGGCCTTGTATGGAAGAAGGGACTTTGCAGATGTGATTAAACTAAGGATCTTTTTTGGTTGTTGTTAAAAATATAGTTTATTTAAAAGTAAATTAGAGAGAGAAAGAGAAGAGAGAGAGAAAATTCACCTCCCCAAGGTGGGGAAGGGGGCCAAAGCCAGCAAGCGTGGTGACAGCCATAGCTCAAAGAGCACATGGCCACACCAGAGTCTAGCGAGGCAATGACCAAACTAGGGATCTTAAAATAGCGAGCTTATTCTGGATTACTTGGATGGGCCTTCAACGTGATTACAGGTGTCTTTCTAAATGGGGACCAAAGAGGAGATTTAGCTAAAGAAGAAGAGAAGTCAACGTGACCATGGGAGTGAAGGCTGGAGTGATGCAGCTGTAAGCCAAGGGATGCTGGCAATGCCAAAAGCCAGGAGAGGCAAGTGACTGAGTCTCTCCTGGGTCCTCCCGAAGGAATCTGCTCAGCCAGCATTCGGATTATTTTCCCTGCGAGACTCATTTTGGACTTCTGACACTCAGAGCCACAAAAGAATATATTTGTGTCATTTTAAGCTACTAAGATGGGGGTAACTTGTCACAATAGCCATTGGATATGAATGCATCTTTTGCTACTGGAGGAGCAGAAGACACAGGAATAGTTAATTTTAGGAGAGGGTGGGCAGGAATGTAAGTTGTGTATATTCCCACGGGCCTCATGAGGCGGTTAGGATTAGGAAGCCAGGCTGTGTTCTTGGATGATGAAGAAATGCACAGAAAAGGTCTTGAAAATAAATGGCAGAGGCTACTGAACCAGCAGAAGAAAAATAACTAACCAGCGACCTTTGATGCCTAGAGAATGAATGTGTTGAAGGCAACAGCTCTGTTGTCGTGTGATAGAGATGTGTTGTGGCTTTACAGCTCTGGAATTTTCTCTGGCTGCGCTCAGCCGCCCCCACACATGAGCAGAGAAGGTGACTGCGAGTTTGCCTCAGGTCTGGGGTTTTGCCAGGTTACGGGGTTGCGGGGAGTAGGCATGGGAGCACAGCGCAGTGGTCTTGGTGACTCTCCTGCCTTCACCTCCCACCTGGAGGCCTGTGGGGCCTGGACAGTGGGCGGCGTCCACTTCCGAGGGTCCCAGGCGAAGGGGGAGGCAGTTGCCTCAAGGGCTGCCTGGTCAGTTTAAGTCATGGAGGCGGAAAAAGGAAGAACGAGAGCTCGATGGAAAGGTTGGGGTTCGAGGGCACTGAGGTTCTGGGGAAACGGTGGCAATGGGTGGGCCTTGAGTGCCGGGAGAGGGCAGATCGCCTGATGGTACAGACTGGTAGGACCACCGAGGTGTCTTGGGAGGTGAACACATGGGGCAGGGGTGGGAAGTGGCTGGGATTTGCAGTTTGTCCTGAAGCTCCTTGGGGCTCCTCGGGGCCAGACTTCGGGATGGGCGTGGTGGAGACCTCTAGTGGGCAGGTCTATCCTAGTGGACTTGGGGCAGGAAGTGATGCGTGATCTTTAAGTCCTGTGTAGCTGGAATTTTTTTTGAGTTGGGGGTCTTACTGTGTTACCCAGGTTGGAGTGCAGGGTACCAACACGGCTCACTGCAGCCTCGAACTCCTGGGCTCATATGATCCTCCCACTCTAGCCTCACAAGCATGTACCACCACGCCTGGCTAATTTTTAAAGGTCTTTGTAGAGACGAGGACACTATGTTGCCCAGGTTGGTTTCAAACTCCTGGACTCAAGCAATCCTCCTGCCTCAGGCTCCCAAAGTGCTGGGATTCTAGGCATGAACCACTGCGCCCAGCCCGGCCGGGGGTTTTGATTTGGGTTTCCCATTGTGCCTGCTTTCCTAGGGCTCCAGGTTGGCCCAAAGCCCACTCTGGGCTGGATGGATCTCAGAGCAGACCCCTATTCCCTGAGACCCCATGGCCCAGTGCTGTAGAGGCCTTGATGCCACTGGGGCCCCCCGTTTCCTTCTGAGCCATGACAGAGCCATCGGTTCAGGTACTGTGTGTCTCCACGGCTTTCCACATTCTCCTTGCTCACTCCAGAATGGGCCTTGGCTGCCTTTCTGCCTGGTGAATTTATCTTTCAAAACCCAGCCTGGCAGCCATCTCCTCTGGGGCGCTCCCTTGATGGCCCCACTCCAGCTCCCCAGCCCTCCCGATCTCTCCCTCCTCTGCACACCTCTGCTGTGCAATACTCGCAATGCTGAGTGGGATCGCAGGGTCTCCTCTTTGCCTTCTTCCCCCTCTCTCACTAGACCCTAAGCTGGTCGTGTCCTAGCCTTCTCTGTGCCCCAGTACTCTGGAGAGGAGTTTTGCAGACAGACTGGAACGCACAAGAAGGCTGCATGAGTGAAGGAGCAATTCTGACCAGAGTGCTCATCGGGGATGTGGGCTGGTGACGTGGACCGGCTTCAGGTTCATTTTAGTCTTTCTTGGCAGAAGGACCATCTTTCTCCAAAACCAGTTGCTTAAAAACTTTTGATCCAAAGTAAAACAAAACAAAAACACGGTCCAGACCTGCTCTTCCCCAGGCCAGCCCCGTCTGCTTGCAGGAAGTCCCAACGCTTACGTGGCATCGACTCCATGTGCCTACCTTTGCTTGGTTCCTTGTCCCAGTCGCTTATCTGTTTGTCTCTGTGTCCCTCCATCAGGGGCCCACCGTGTCCCCTTTCCCACACCACCTGCGCCCCCAGATCCTGCCACCCATTTTTCTAGGCGTGAAAGTGCTCAATTTGGGGCGAAGGCCAAACTCTCTGTGAACCTCCAGTCAAATCACACAGTTTCAGAAAACCCAGATGCAGTTTGAAATTACAGTTAAGATTCCATGGAAAATAAATGACATGAACAGCTGGAAACCCCACCCCCACCACCCCCGGCTCCCCCCCGCCCTTTTAAAATGTTTTCTCCCCCTGCTTCTTCAGAACAGAATTTCTTGGGGGACATGAAACCCGAGCCTTGCACAAGAGCGGGGTGTTGACTGGTTCATCCAGGGATGGCAGCTGCCAGAGGGAGGTGGGCGGGGGGGGAGTGGGGGGGGGCATGGGCAGAGCTCTCTGGAGTCCTCGGGAGAGTTGCTGTTGGAGGGTCCTTGGGGGTTGCCCCTCCTGTTTTGCGCAATCTATCTTTAGAGAACTGCAAGTTCATTTCTCAGAAGGGTGCCCAGGCCAAGAAGACGTCTAAACGGACAAACCACTTCCTGCAATCTTTAACTGAATTGAGGCCGGGGGTGGGGTGTGTGACCATGGGTGGTGGGGGAGCTCCATTCAGACTGTCCATGCTGTGTCTTTCCAAAGCCCACTCCTGGCTTTGGGCCAAGTGAGATGGAGCAAGAGTGAGCCCTGGAACACCTCTGGAGGTTCCCAACCAGAAGTGTGGCCTTGCTTCTGGGGGCTGGTTACTCCTGGGTCTGGAAGAGGGGCAGGCCCCTAGGAGGCAACATTGGACAATTCTTTCCTGCCCTCCCGAAGACGGGGATCAGGAGGCTGTGAAGAAACAGCTTCGAGTTTTCTGGTGGTGTCAGCACCAAATGGGTTCCCAAAAGGGGAAGACCCCAAGGAGCCTTCCAAGCAGATTGGTGCAGAAAGATAGAATTATTTTTTCTGAGTTGGAGTCTCACTCTGTCGCCAAGACTGGAGTGCAGTGGCCGCTCCCAGCCACTGCAGCCTCGACCTGCTGGGCTGCGGCGATCCTTCCGCCTCAGCCTTCCAAGTAGCTGGAACTACAGGCGCGCGCTACCACGCCCGGCTAATTTTTGATTTATTGTAGAGATGAGGTCTCACCAAGTTGCCCAGGTGGGTCTTGAACCCATGGGCTCAGACAAT
>CAUYQG010037127.1:0-24251 GCA_963574415.1 Tarsius wallacei | reverse complement strand
GAGACCTCATCTCTACAATAAATCAAAAAATTAGCCAGGCGTGGTAGCACGCGCCTATAGTTCCAGCTACTTGGAAGGCTGAGGTGGAAGGATCGCCGGAGCCCAGCAGGTCGAGGCTGCGGTGGCCGGGAGCGGCCACTGCACTCCTGCCTGGGTGTCAGAGTGAGACTCCAACTCAAAATAAATAAATAAATAAATAAATAAATAAATAAAATATTTAAGAGATTAGAGTTATATTTTATTCTTTAGTTCTTTTTAAACTTTTATGCGAAGTTTTACATTATGTTTTTTGGAGTTCATTTCATTTACTGTTTCTTAAATAAAATTAAAAGACATAACATATCCAAAGTCCTAAGTATGTTTTTTGACACATGATAAGCCCTTAAAAATGAATTAATTCTCTCTCTACAAGTATATCCCTTTATTCTAAAAAGTCATAGGATGAAAGAAACCAAAAAGCATATCAAATAATATATAAAGGACAGAAATATTGTTATTTTTTTCCTTTGATCTTTTAAAAAAAATGTTATTACTTTTGTCCCCTGTATCTTCTTTTTCAAAATTTGATAAACTGGGAAACTCATCCTCATAACAGCTAGAAAATATTCAAAAGGAATAGGATTTATACCTGGATCTGGCTCTGCCTGCCAATTTGCATCTCGCTAATTGGCAGACATCTGGAATACTGTTTTCTTACTGCAAAACAAGAAGTTCCAAACTTGTGATCCCTAAGCATGATGGGTTTAAAGAAAAATGAGCTGACTTACAGCTGTCTGGGCTATTTAACACACACAAAACAAAACAACAGCAACAAAAAAAATTATTTCTTGCTATCACAAAAATAATAATAATTAGAAATCTGAAAACTTGGATCCCACAGTTCCACATGGCAATATTTGACTGGAGAAGAAATCCGTCAACTCTGTCTACAGGGTGTATTTCTTTGCTGTGATTTACACTTATTTTTGTTAGGCTTTGTTCATTTTTGCCACGTTCCTGGCCCTAAAGACATGAGAGTACATGGTCTTCCAGAAGGACATGGCATCCCAGGTGCCTTGTTTCCCTGATAATACTCTGGGATACCAAGTATCTGCCCCACTCCTCCACCCCAACCTCACCACATTAAAGAACCAGAGACTGTCTTGTACCTTCAGGACTTGGGCCTGCATCATGGGTGAAGGCTGTGGTTTATGTTCACTCTGTGTCCAAGTTGAGGTGAGAAGTTTGAGAGGAAAAAAAGGAAGGGGAAAACAACCAACCAACCAAACAAATAAATAAACAAAACACAACCAAGGAATGAAGAGAAAATACTAAGGAAAGAAGTAAACCAAAGTTTTAGCTTCCCCTCCTTATCTATCTGTTCAAGTTTAGGTTGATGTAGTCTGGGTACTTAATTTACAATGTGCCATTCATTTAGAAGAGGGTTTAAAAATGTGAATCCCCCTCCAGATGCTGGCTCCATTAGAAACTAAAGATGAATAATAGCCTTATTATTAAGAAGAAGTAAACAAGAAGCCAAAATTACATGTATGTATTTTTCAATAAACTAATTTTCCTGTGGTTTGAGAAAAGCAACATTTGGGAGGGATTTGGAAAAGATGTTTACGAGTCAAAAGGTGGATCGTGTTTAAATATGAAATGGGAAAAAAAATGACCTTAAAATTGGAAAGATTGGGGAGTAGAACTGACAAGGACACATGAGAGCTGCCCTTCCCTGGCAGTGTGACTGTGATAATGGTGAAAGGGGAACAATGTCTGAAAGGAAATGAGGGTCTTATCATAGAGCCAAAAAGCCTTCATTTTTGTTTTCCTCCAAATAATCATCATCGGCTGTGACCGATGACGAAGGACCACTTCACTTTCTCCCCAAGGAATAACTGCCAACCTTCTCTTTGGCCCAACCTCACGTGGACTAACACGACAAAAACATAATTTTGTCCTAATTCTTAAAAGAACAGGAAAACACTGATGTAATCTGTTTGTTTAATTCTAGAAAATCTTTCCCTGAAGTCTGTTTTTGCACTGCCTAACTGAGAAGGGATGTCTGGGGGAGTAATTAAAGGCTTTAAATGTGAAAGCGAGAGAGAGATTCTTAGTGCAGGGTGGGGAGTCTCAGGGAGAATAATGGGGAACAAGGGAAATTGATACCGGGAGGCAGAAGTCAGTGGGAAAATGTCAGTATCCTACAAGATGCTTAAGGTTAGTGCCTGGGAGGGCCAGTCCACCCCAGTTTACCCTTGCACAGTCTATGCGGAACAGGCTAGTGATTTAAACAAGGTTGCCAGAGGCAGAGAACTGTCTGGGAAAGAGAACAGACTCCTTAAGGCCTTGAGCCTCTTCCTGTTGATTATAGATTGGTGTAGATAATGCTTTTAAGTCCTTTCCTTAGAACTTCTAATTTGGGACCAGTTAGAGTTACTGTTAAGACCTGAATGTAGAAACTGCTTTTTCAAAACTGTCGTCCCATCAGGCTAATTTGAAGGCACCTATGTGCACCTATTGCCTTCTATAGGCAATCTCAATGGACATAGTTAAAACCAAAGTTATTATTATTATTTATTTATTTATTTATTTATTTATTTAGAGATAGGGTCTCACTCTGTCACTCAAGCTGGAGTTCAGTGAGCCGATCCTAGCTCATGGCAGCCTCAGCCACTTGGGCTCATGTGGTCTACCTCATGCTCCCGAGTCAAGTAGCTGGGACTACAGTCACATGCCACCATGCCTGGCTATTTTTTTTTTTTTTTGGAAAGACAAGGGTCTCGTAGAATTGCCCAGGGTGGTTTCAAACTCCTGTACTCAGGCAATCCTCTTGCCTCAGTCTTCCAAAGTGCTTGGATCACAGCCATGAGCCACCGTGCCAGGCCTCATTTATTTTCCTCCCGTTTCACTGATTGGTTGATTTTCCCATCTCCTTTACTGGTTGTTCCTCTTCTTTATAACCCACGTGCATTTACCTGATTCAGAGACTGGTTGTCAGTATTTGTGTCTTTTAGGTGAACTCACTCAGATTTATGGCTTTAGTAGTAGATATACACAGACTTCCAAATTTATATCTCCAGTGCCAACCCACCCCTGAGTTTAGAGTTTATATATTTAGCTGTTTATTCAGTACCTCCAGTTTCCTATATAATCTTTCAATATCTAATAGATTTTTCAAACCTTACATATTCAGAAAAGTCTTGAGAACAAACTTGATGAAGTCAGAAAAGTTTATTTTGGAGATGCGGTAAAAGCTTGCTTCTCTATCTATCTATATAGCTAGAGCTATCTAGCTATCTATCATCTATTTATTATTTAATTAGAGATGAGGTCTCGCTATGTTACCTAGGCTAGTCTTGAGCTCCTGGGCTCAAGCAATCCATCCAACTTGGCCTCCCAAAGTGCTGAGATTACAAGCATGAGCTACCGTACCTGGCCCAAAGCTTGCCTAATATTAGTTGGATTAATTAAAGATTGCCCTAATTTACCCCCCAAACCTGTCTTTTGTCTTGTATTTTAAAATATTAGTTAATTTTACTGCTGTATATCTATCTGTCTAAGCTAGAAAACTTGGAGGCACCCTCAATTCTTTCTGTGCCTCACTTTTCACATCAAATCAATCATTTAAATCATCTTAATTTTACACGAGAAAGTTATCTGTAAATCATTTTTACTATCACCACTATCACTGCATAGCCTTCCCTAACAAAATCATTATACCTCCTGTTTTGAACTGAATTGCGTTCTCTTCAAAATGTATATGCTGAAGTCCTAACCCCCAGTACCTCAAAAAAAGCCCAATAGAGTGGACCCAAATTCAGTCTGACACAAGTACTTATAAAAAGGAAATCTGGACCACTGGAGTACACAGTGAGATCACATGAGGACACAGCAAGGAGCCGGCCATCTTCAAGCTAAGGAGACACTACCAGAAACCAAATCTCCCATTGGCCCCTGTATTTGGAGATAGGGCCTTTAAAGAGGTAATGAAGTTAAAATGAGCCCAATAGAGTGGGCTCAAATTCAATCTGACTCATGTCCTTATAAAAAGGAAACCTAGACCATGGGAGGACACAGCGAGATCATAGCCATCTGCAAGCCAAGAAGGCCTTACCAGAAACCAAACCTGTCAACGCATTGATCTTGGCTTTCCAGCCTCCAGGATGGTGAGTAAATAAATTTCTGTAGCCACTCAGACTGTGGTATTTTGTTATGGCAGCCTGAACAAATTAATACACCTTCCCTAAAAAGATCTTCCAGTCTTCCAGTCTTTTCTAACAAGACATCATATTATCTCTCTCTTTCTCTCTCTCTCTCTCTCTCTCTCTCTCTCTTTCTTTCTCTGTAGCTCAACCTCTCCATCCACCTTAGGTGGATTACAAAAAGATAAAAAAAGCAAAGATAGGAAAATGAATATAAATAATACATATTTCATATTTGAAGGATAAAACAGTGTCTCATCTATCTCTCCCTCTGGTCCCTGCTTCCTGGTGTGATCTTTCTTAAACATCATAACTACTGTAAATAAGCATCTTACTCTAGTGCTTTAAAAACATGTGGCTCCTTCATACTCTGACAATAGATTCAAATGTCTTAGCATTGTATACAAAGCTCTTTAGAGTTTGTTTTTCTTCCACTTACCTTTCCAAATCCATCTTACTTAGCCTGAAAGAGAGGATAAAGCAAAAAGCAGAAGGCCAAGAGAAAAGCAAAAAGGGGGAGTCAAGAACAGAGGAGACAAGGCTCTCATTGGCCCCCAGTTCCAGATCTAGTTCTTCTCAGGCCCTGCCTACAACATGCCAGGTCCTGTCGTGAGCACTTTTTACACAGTAACTCACTTAGATATTATGAAACCCAGAGAGATTATGCAGTTTGCTCAAGGTCTCCCTTCTAATGACCAGCAGAGGTTAGATTTCAACCCATGCAGCCCAGCCATTCAGTCCTGCCAGTTTCATCTGCTATCTTTCCAATACACTTTACTAGTCATTGCTGTTCATTTCATAAATCATGTTTTTTTAAAATTGTTATTAAGATAGCTCAAATTGGTTTCTATTATTGGCAATAAAATAAAATAGAAACCTTAAACAGTCTAGCTTAAATGCCACTTTTTTTTTTGAGTTGGAGTTTCACTTTGTCACCCAGGCTGGAGTGCAGTGGCATGCTCACAGCCACCCCAGCATCGAGCTGCTGGGCTCTGGTGATCCTTCTGCCTCAGCCTTCCAAGTAGCCGGAACTACAGGCGCATGCTACTATGACTGGCTAATTTTTTGATTTATTGTAGAGGTGAAGTCTCACCAAGTTGCCCAGGCTGTTCTCGAACCCGTGGGCTCAGGCAATCCCCTCACCTCGGCCTCCCAAAGTGCTGGGATTACAAAAATGCCACATTCTTTAGGGGGGAAAAAGGAAATGTTATTCAACCCTCTCTCCACTGTCTCACTGGTAAGCCTACACTTACCTTCGGAAGAGCCCTTATCAAATCATGAGGCAATTGTGCTTTTTCAGGTTTTTTTCAACTATCATCTTTTCAGCACATAATACCAAGGCAGAACTTTTTGTCTAACATTTGCCCCCTGTATTCTCTTCACAAAATTCTTATCCCTGTCTGCCCACATTTCAGCTTATTATCTATTTTCCCTCATCATTTTATCTCTAGCATGTAGGCATTCTATAAATATATGTTGAGTCAATTAATAGATAAATGGAAGAAGGAAGGGAGAAGAAGGGAGGGCGACAGAGAGGAAGGGAGAAGAAGGAGAGTAAAGTGAAGAAAGTTGACTAAACAATTTATACTAAGGCATCACTCTGTGGTAGCAAGTTATTCTTCTAATTGCTTTTCTTTTCTTCCTTGTTTCCTTTGTTTCACCCAATTTAAAACCAATTTCTAAGAATGTAATAATCTCACAGAAGGGTATTTGTTCTTCTAGGCAATGAGAAAAGCTTAGTAAGTAAAATTTGATGTCTTGATTGATTGAAATCATTATCATTGAGCCAGGAACAGAAACTTTTTGGATGGGAGGATCTGCCCATGTTTTTCAGTCTTTCACCCTGCTTCACCCTGCACATGTTCAGAATACAGCTTCACAGTCCAGTGAGGAACATGGGGTTTTGTTATTGTTGTTGTTGTTGAGTCAGAGTCTAACTCTATCGCCCAGGCTGGAGTGCAGTGGCACACTCACGGCCACCCCAGCGTCGACCTGCTGGGCTCCGGCGATCCTTCCGCCTCAGCCTTCCAAGTGGCCGGAACTAGAGGCGCGCACTACCACACCCGGCTTATTTTTTATTTATTGTAGAGACGAGGTCTCACCAAGTTGCCCGGGCTGGTCTCAAACCCGTGGGCTCAGGCAATCCACTCGCCTCGGCCTCTCATAGTGCTGAGATTACAGGCTGAGCCGCCGAACTCGGCCTAGAACATGGGTTTAAATGCCAGCTCTATCACTTATAGCCTGAAAACATTGAAATGATGCTTAACCTCACTAAACCAGTTTTCTTATCTATAAAAGACAGTTAATATTATTCATTCTATTAGATTATAAGACTTGCATGCGATAATGAGTATGCTTGAATTTTTTTGAGTTGGGTTCTCACTCTGTCACCCAGGCTGGAGTACAGTGGCACAATCAAGACTCACCACAGCCTCGACCTCCTGTGCTCAGGTGATTTCTTCTGCCTCAGTCTCCCGAATAGCTGGGATTACAGGTGCACACAACAACATCTGGCTGATTATTTAATTTTTTGTAGAGACAAAGTCTTGCTACGTAGCCCAGGCTGGTCTCAAACTCCAGGGCTCAAGCAATCCTCCTCCCTCAGCCTCCCAAAGTGCTGAGATTACAGGTATGAGCCAAAGCTCCTGGCCTAAAATTTGTTATTTTAAAAAATCTTTCATTTGCTTGGCCACCAAATAGTCTTCACCCTAGCACAACTAGTGCTCAATTAGAGGCAGCAGGAACCCCGAGAGAACTGTGGCAACCCCAGGGTTTGGAGGTCATAGGGCAATAATGACAGGGTCAGGTAGAGAATAAAAAGAATGGTGTTATAATCAGGCTATGGTGGGTACTTATTATGTGATGGAAAACAAAGGCGTGTTCCTCTATATCACAGTCTCCATCCTTAATTAAATGACAAATATTCTACTGTGAGATAATTAAGAGTTAAACATACCCTGTTGTGTAATGCTCTGTGAAGACAGGGATTAATGCCTGTATTGTTCCTTGCTCTGTTTGCAGGAATAAAGCCTAGCATACAATAGGCACACAAATGTTTGGTGTATGAAAGAATGTCAAAACCAAAAACTGTAGCCACTTTAAGTAGGACCAGAACAAATGGATAAAATTCTTCTTTTTAAATGCCTTAGGATCTGGATTGCCACAGAGACTTTTCAAGATGAGTTTTCACAAAAACCTTTGCTCTGAGAACATTAAAGTTGGCTGCAAAGTTGTCTGGGAATGATAATACAAAGGAGAAAGGTTTTGAATGTCAGTAACTTTTTTGAATATCCAGCCCACAAAAAAGAACTTTTTTTTTTCCAATTATACTTTACAATAGAATTGTTAAATAACAAAAGACCTCTATAAATATTTGGAAAAGCACAGAGAAAATTAAACCATACCATTCAGACATGTACAAATTTAAGTTGCTATTGTTTTTCCTTGCAGGCTATGTGTTTGCAACCAGAGAGTGAATCAACCCCTGCAGACATTTTCAGAGTTGAAAATAGGGTGTAGATGAATTTTTGCATTCTGATTTTATTTTTACAATACATCGTAATCATATTATCCTTAATAATTCATACATTTTTAAATTGTTGCATATTCTATACAGTATGTATCCAACATTTATGAGGAATGAGTTTAGATGGGTTGCAGAAAGACAGAGCCCTTGGCAGGTGCCACCAATAATGGTCGACTCAAGGACGAAGCATGTGTGCCCCATGGTAATGATGTCACACTATCTGTGGCACTGAAAAGTAGCACTTCCAGGAGTCGAAGAGGATGCATGTCAGACTAATTAGATAAAAAAGACACCTGAGGACCTGGAGTTGAGAGGAAGAAAAATAACATATGAGGAAGAAGACTGACAAGGAAAGCCAGAAAATCAATGCTTAATGTCCTGTCAGCCAGTCCAAAGTATTTCTGGTATTGAGAGCGCTGCCCATTATTAAGGAATAGAGGTAATGATGTATCCGCGTGAGCACTGGCATCCCTCTCCACCCACACACTCGAGCAGCCTTGAAGGAAGAGATTTCCAAATGCATATAAAAGCTCTCTAAGATGGATGATCTTTGCTGTAATGATAGTTAACATTTACTGAGTGCTCACTGTGTACCAGTATCCATTCTATGTTTTCCACCCATTATCTCACTGAATCTTCACAACAATTCCAATAAATAATTTCCATTATTATCCCATTATCCATTATTAACCCATTATTTACAGACAAGATAAAGAGGCACAGAGAAGTTACTCAGATTGTCCTGGGACATAGCTAATAAGATCTAAACGCAAGCCGGGCTCGGTGGCTCAGCCTGTAAACCCGCGCCTTTGGGAGGCTGAGGTGAGTGGATTGCCTGAGCCCACGGGTTTGAGACCCGCCTGGGCAAGAGAGACTTCATCTCTACAATAAATCAAAAAACTAGCCGGGCGTGGTAGCGCGCGCCTGTAATTCCGGCTACTCGGAAGGCTGAGGCGGAAGGATCGCGGGAGCCCAGCAGGTCGAGGCTGCGGTGGCCGGGAGCGGCCACTGCACTCCAGTCTGGGCAATCGAGTGGACTCCAACTCAAAAAATAAATAAATAAATAAATAAATAAATAAATAAATAAATAAAGAAGAGAAAGACTCACAAGGGATACTCCTGTTTGAAAAAAAAAAAGGCCATGTGAGGTCACAGCAAAAAGATGACCATCTGCAAACCGAGGAGAGAGACCTCATCAGAAACCAGCCTTGTTGTCACCATGATCTTAGACTTCCAGTCTCCAGAATTATGATAGAATAAATTCATCTTGGTTAAAAGTCACCAAATCTGTAGTATTCTATTATGGAAACCCTAACAACTTATACAATACCCAGTTAGTAAAGAGGAGATTGGGATTAAACTCATACAGTTGACTTTCTTTCTTTTTTTTTTTTTTAACCAATCTTACTGTCTTCCTTTGTGATTTGTTGACTTTTTGTGGTATTGTGTTTTAATTTCTTTCTCTTTATTTTTTTCTTTTCTGTAGCTACTAAAAGTTTGTGGTTACCATGGGGCTTACATAAAACAACTTTATAACATTTTATTTTAAGTTAATAACAACTAATCTTCAATTAGTGCAAAGTCTTTACACTTTTACTTCTCTCCTTACACGTTTTATGTTATTTATGATACACTTTTCACCACTTAGTTTTGCAAACCCATTAACAAGTTATTGTAGATGTAGTTATTGCTAATATTTTTTCTTTTAATTTTTATACCAAGTAATAGTTTTTGAAAATAATTATTAATAGATGCAGTGATTTTTCTGAGCACATTTTGAATTTCTCTCCATTTGTTGTCAAATAGCATCAAGCTGCTCTAGGCTGTCCACTTCTGGAACGCTGGAAGTTCCTTCTTATTTTCAGTGAATGTTGTATTTAAAACTAAATCCAAGAGGGGGCACTTCTGTGTTATTTTCTCCTTCAAACTGCATAGAACTCAGATGGTAGAGTTACTCAGTGTTATTTACTTGGAAGGTCCTCTATAACCTAGAATTCCTAGCTCTCCTGACACTAAGGATGACGAAGAGGCACTTAAGTCATGACTGTCTATTAAGGCCTGTGACCTTTCACCCTCTGGTTCCAAGTTAGATAATATCAGCCACTTAAAATTTTAAAAGGCTAAATATTATTTGGATATTTGGATTACATTTAAATAAGTTATCTTATGGGAAAGAACAAATATATTGCATTTAAAAGTTTTGGAATACCATTTTCATTGTTCTGCACTATAGAAAACAACTTATATTAAACTTTTCAGGACAGCTATAAAGGTATCTCACTCCCTTCTTCTTCCATACAACCTGCATATAAGAAAATATATAGTTTGTTTTTAACCTACATAGTGATGTTTAAGAAAACTTACTCTTTGGCCCTGCTCATTTCCAGCAATTTAAATTAATTACCTTAATGCTACTTTAATGTGGGTTTTAAAAAATTCTAGAATACTGTAAAAAGAGAGTAAGAAAGCAAAAATTAAAATAATATACAGAAATGAGGAAGAAGATGCAAATAGATTGGAGAAAAAATGGATGTGAGTGTGAGATATGTAATAGGGATGTCTAAGAATCTAACTGTAATAGTACATTATCCAATATAACAGGGGTTGGAAAATATATATCTTACATTAACCAGGAGAATTAAATATGGGTATGGAGTCAATTTTCTTCTTTTCCTCTCCTTCTAGGAAATGCATATATAGAAAGAAAAAAAGAAAGAGAAACAATCCATACTCTAATACTTTTTCATTCTAAGTAGTCTAATGATCACTCTTTTTTTTTTTTTGAGTTGGAGTCTCACTCTGTCGCCCAGGCTGGAATGCAGTGGCACTCTCACAGCCACTGCAGCCTCAACCTGCTGGGCTTAGGTGATCTTTCCACCTCAGTCTTCCAAGTAGCTGGAACTACCAGTGCGTGCTACCATGCCCGGCTTATTTTTTGATTTATTGTGGAGACGAGGTCTCACCAAGTTGTCCAGGCTGGTCACAAACCACCGGACTCAGGCAATCCTCTTGCCTTGGCCTCCCAAAGAGCTGGGATTATAGGCTGAGCCACTGCACCCGCCCAATGACTCTTACAATTAAGTAAAAAAAGTCAAGGGGCTGAAACGGGACTAATGAGATCCTCCAGCCATTTAACATCTCAGTTACCTAAATGAGGTTTCTTCCTAATTTAATTGACTAGGCTGGGTACACCCAAGAAAAATACAATGGTTTACATCCTTTCACAACAAACTTAGGTTAGCTGCATAGTTTTGAACTTTTTGTAAACTTCTCAAAATGAATGTTACTACATATCACATTATCTGTTGGAGTAGCCTCTTTAAAGTTAATTTGCAGATAAAAATAAATAACTGAATCTAGTAGTAGAAGAGAAATTTGTTGAACCTACTTGCCATTTATTTCTTCAATTTTTTCATTTGTTCAGTAAATATATTTGTGACTATTATTTATAAATCACCTAGTATTCTCTATTTTGTTTTGCTATATAATTTTTAAAATGGATTTTACTTCATTATTTGAAATTGATGAGGTTATGTATACTAATTGGAAAGGGAATTTAGTATGATTATTAGGTAAAGATCTTGTTAACTTATCAAAGACAGCTCATCTAGTATACAGTAAAAACAACACACAATCAAACACTTCAATTATAGAAAGTGACTTAAATAAGCAGAGATCAGATGGAGCTCACATGTAATTATTTTTGGTTTATTTATTTGTTAGAAATTCTATAATCAAATCAAACAAGCGTTTTTTCTATGGAATAGCTTTACCATGTAGAATTATTCTTTTTAATGGAAATTTCGAGGAGATATTTAGCTAGAACACAAGCAGGAAGGTAGCAGAAACTTAGAAATAATAAGAGAATCTTTTGCTTACAAAATGTGTACTTTACAAAAGTGAGTTCACACTTGTGATTTTTGTTGTTGTTGTTTAGGGTTGTGTGTGTGTTTGTGTGTGTGTATCTCACTTTGTTGCCCAAGCTGGAGCACAGTGGCACAATCACGGCTCACCACAGCCTCAACCTCATGGGTTCAGGCGATCATTCCACCTCAGGCTCCTGAGTAACTGAGACCACAGGCGGCATGCCACCAAGCCAGCTAATTTGTTTTATTTTTGTTATTTGTAGAGACAAGTTTTGGCTATGTTGCCAGGCTGATCTGAACTCCTGGGCTCAAACAATTTTCCCACCTCAGCCTCCCAAAGTGCTGGGATTACAGACCTGACCGCCGTGCCTGGCCACACACTTGTGGTTTTGACAACGCTGTGAAGTAGGTATCTGGAAAGCTAAGTCAGAGATTTTAATTAGGGAGAGCATCATGGGGTAATTTGGTGGTTTTTATTCTGAATTCTAGATCAGTGACTCTCAGGTTTATTGCACACACACACCATCTGATGATCTTGTCACATGGTAGATTCTGATTCAGTGAACCTGGGATGGGGTCTGATACTCTGCATTGCTTCTGGGTTCCCAAGTGATGTTGATGGCTACTCTGAGGAGGGATTTTGAAAGGGTCTTAGGGCTCAGCATTGTCACTGCCCCAGGGGACTGGAAAAGGAGGTGGCGGAAGGTCAGTGGGAGTCCTTAAGGCTCCTGCCCTGCTTCAGCCACAATGGCATCACTTTGTTCTGATCATCTATGAAAATTGTTATTTCTATGGCATTTCTAAAGTAAAATTGCTAGTAAGTGGTAAATCAGAGGTTAGCCCTAGATCTTGCAGTTTCAAGATTCTTGTCACTACATCACATATTTATTTATTCAAATATTTCTAAAGATCATGAAACATATATTGCCCTTTTGTTCATAATGAGTAATAGAGGAATAATTGACTTTGCTAGAAGATTTTATTTAGAAAAATTAGAGGCCAGGTTCAGTGGCTCAGCCTGTAATCACAGAATTTTGGGAGACCAAGGCAAGTGGATTGCCTGAGCCTGCGGATTCGAGACCAGCCCAGGCAACTTGGTGAGATCTTGTCTCTACAATAAATCAAAATTAGCTGGGTGTGGTAGCACACACCTGTATTTCCAACTTCTTGGAAGACTGAGGCAGAAGGATCGCTGGAGCCCAGCAGGTCGATGCTGGGGTGGCTGTGAGTATACCGCTGCACTCCAGCCTGGGTGACAGAATGAGATTCCAGCTCAAAAAAAAAAAAAAAAAAAAAAAATTAGTAATAGCACATATGGAAAAGAGAGTGTGATAAGAGGGGAGAAATACCTGCTCCTTCCTAATTATAGGATTTCTTGGGTATCCTGGCAAATACGAAATCAATGATCACAGAATTTAGAACTGGAAGGGATCTGGAAATTTCTCTAATTAAACTTTATTTTTTAAAAATTTCAACAGCTTTAGTATTACAAATGATTTTTGGTTACATGGAAGCATTGTATGGTTGTGAAGTCTGGGCTTTTACTACAGTTAACCCCCTACTTACGAATGAGTTCTGTTCTGAGAACATGTTCTTAAGTCCAATTTGTTTGGAAGTCCAACAAAAATAGCCTAGGTACCCAACTAACACAATCAATTATATAGTACTGTATTATAATAAATTTATAATACTTTTCACACAAATAATACAGTAAAACAAACACAAAATAAAGAAGGCATTTTAAATCTTATAGTATAAAGTACCTTGAAAAGTACAGCAGTACGGTACAGTACAGCAGCTGGCATACAGAGGCTGGCATCGAGTGAACAGGCAAAAAGAGTTACCGCCTGGAGGAGGGAGAAGAGGTGGGAGATGGCAGAGCTGAAGCGTCATCAGCAATAGGAGACAGAGGACAGGCTGCAATTTCACTCATGTCCGATGTTAATGGCACAGGTTCTGGTTACTTGCTGGATTCAATTCTATCTACCCTCTTGGAAAAATGATTCAGTGATGTCTGGAGAGTGGTTCTTTTTTTTTTATTGTCATAGATAACACGATACCACTGGATTGCATTCTGAATGGCTGCTGCAACATTTGTGTACCAATCTACGTTCGGGTCTTGTGCCTCAAAAATTAACATTGCCTCCTCAAGTAATGCCGTGCATATTCACATCTTTAAAAGTGTGCATCTTGAAGGTTTGTATGTAGGGGACTTACTGTATACTCACTACACCTGTTCAGTCACATAAGTTAAGGAACTAATCCCAAGATTACCCAGATCATTATTAGTGGTAAAGTTTAGGCTAGATCTTGGATTTCCTGGTTCTTAGACTGATTCTTCTTCTGCATCAAACCTCACACCAGTAGGAGCACTGCAAAGTCATCATTGAAATTGTAGTTGGTTGCAAGCGTTATACATTTTATTCTTCTTTCAACCCCTGCCTCAAATTCTCGTGCTATGCCTGTTATTTGACGAATTTGATATAAATATAAGCAGATCAGCAGACAGTGCGGCTCACAGAAGCTAAAGAATACACACTGGAGGACTGAAGGCCAACTAAATTGCATAAACCCTGTGTATCTTCACTGTAGAAATTGCCATCATCACACATACTTCAGATTATTTGGTATTCTTAGTGCATTCTGGTACAAGAACCTCTCACTGAAATACTGGATAAAAGGATAGAATATTGTGATGGAGTCATGTGAAGCTACATGAAAATAGGAGAAGGCATTGAAATAGCTTTTATAAATACAATTAAGAAATAATTTTAAAATTCAATACTAAAATTTTTTTTGTTATTGATATGCTTATTTTTTTAGCAGAGTAGCCAGTATTTACTGAGAAACTGGTACCTAGTAGACACTGTTCTAAGTGCTTTATAGATCTAATATCTTTGAATTCCCAAGTGCATCCAATTTCAATTCTGTGTGTTGCCAGAGCGATAGCTAGAAAATATGGAAAAGACAGGCCATTAACAGGCTTCTGTTACTACCAGATTGTTTTTTCATTGATTCTGCAGTTGTTTGACTTAATGCACCAAATCATGTGGTTTCTTGGGCAACCTGTGACCCATCTTGGCAGGTAGTTTTAGACCTCTTTTAGACCTCTCACCTTTTATCTGGTCTTGTGATATAAAGTCCACAAAATGCCTCCGAGGTCTACTTTTTGTCTATTTAAAACATATCAATATTTTATTTTCTCTTTTCACACCACTTCAGGAACGAGTACAAATAATAAAGTAACTCTTATTTTAGGCATACTAATTTTCAATTAAGTATTTTTGATACCAGTGGTTGAAGTAGTGTCGGTTTTGTTGTTGTTCCATCTTATTTTTAACTCTTATATGAGCATCAAGGTTTATTTTAAAGGACTGAAACTTAAGCTTTTTTGGGGATATATCTTTAATTTCCCCTTCTAATCCACTGTTGATCTATCTGCCACAACATGTAAACCCACAAATATCTACTATATGTTTCTTCTGGAGAAAAGAGTTCTATGAGGTTGAGAACCACTGTGTAAAGTGCTGTACATTACTAACTTGTCAGAATGCCTAGGTGTTTTCTATTCCAGCATCCTAGGATTAAGGAATTCCATTCTTCCTTTCTTGAACGTCACCTGTATAGAGGTTAATTATGATATGCCACTGGGGATTCAGCACTGAATGCAACAGGTGATCCTGCCTTTATAGAGATAACATTCTAGTGGGAAGATATACATCATGATTTAATGGGCATGGATCATATTATTCTTAGTCTTCTTATTTTCCTCTGCCTCTTTAATAATAAGACATTCCATTTTCTCAAAAAAATAATACTTTTCTGAAGACTCCAGGAATATTATCATATTATCAATAAGACTCATCTGAAATTTACATATTTATAATTTTGTATTGTCATCTATCTTTTTAGTGTGTAAATGCATTTTCTTCAGAGTTAGGTTTTTTTATTTCTAAGGGCAGGAATAATTGCATACATTGATATGTTACATTTTACTTAGCAAGTATTTGCATATACAAGGAAAGTATAAAGAAAGATAAAGTGAACGCTATCCAGCTTAATAAGTGAAACTACCTGTGTGTCTCAGGTCCCCTGTATAATACTCTCTGATCGTGTCTCACTCCTTACTGTCTCTAGAGGGAGCCACTTGAATTTATCTTTTAACGTGCTTCCAATACATTTCATTGCATATACCCTTAAGCAGTATATAATATCCTTTTGTATGTTTTTAAAGTTTATATAAATAATGTCATACCATGTGTTCTTTTTTCATTTGATATTTTCTTTACATTTATGTTCATGAGAATCCTTCACATTGATAGGTAGTTTATTTTTTTCTCTACTACATAGTATTTCATTATTTTGAACATAACACAACTTATGTATTTTTTCTCCTGTTGGTGGATATTTAGGATTTTTAAATAAATTTTCCAATCTTCTAAATCTCTCTCTCTCTCTTTTTTAGTTGTAGGCTCACTATGTTACTCAGGTTGGAATGCAGTGGCACTTTCAAGGGCTTACTGCAGCTTCGATCTTATGGGTTCAGATGATTCTTCCGCCTCAGCCTTCTGAGTAGCTAGGACTACAGGCATGAGCCACCATCCAGCTAATTTGTTGGTAGAGATGAGGTCTCACTATGTTGCCTAAGCTGGTCTTGAACTCCTGGATTCTAGCAATCCTCCTGCCTCTGTTTCCCAAAGTGCTGGGTTTACAGGTGTGAGCCCACTGCACCTGGACCAAATCTTCTAAATCTTTATACTTATGAAGTCTTATGAGTGAACAATAGTAAATATACTACCTGCTTTTAATTCTGAATTTATAAGTCATAATCCTATTCTTGTTGTATGGAGACAAGTTCATCTCATTTAGTTAACTGCATGTTTTTCAGTTTCAATGTCTTCATAGTAAACTGATATAACGCCAAATTCAGCTACTTCCCCTGAAACTTCCAACAGTCAAATTTCAAAGTAAGATCACATGCAGGAAGGGTCAGAGCTGGAGTAGAGATGAAAGTTTCAGAGTCATTACAGGAAATGAGAGATCCAAATAGTAGAATGTGATTGGGAACTTAATGATGGTGCCTAACATCTAGTGAAACATTGCTTCTGAATGTCCTTTCTCAGCTCATAAACATTGCTATTGTGCAGTGTTTCAGCGTTACCTTCTGGGTGGGCTGTAACGCGTGTGTTATTTATAAACAAATTACAACATTCACAGTTCTTTTTTTTTTTTTTGGTCTATAAGGATAACGTCCAGAATTGCTTTAAATTCAGCCATTGGCTCAGAGCTAATGTAACAGTTCTCTATTGGGGTTCCCAACCTCAGGGCAGTGGACTGGTACTGGTCTGTGGCCTGTTAGAAACCGGGATGCACAACAGAAGGCAAGCCAGCGCAGCTTCATCTGTATTTACAGCGGCTCCCCATCGCTCGCATTATGGCCTGAGTTCTGCCTCCTGTCAGCATGACATTAGATTGTCATAGGAGCAGAAACTTATTGTGAACTGTGCACGGGAGGGATCTAGGTTGCCCACACCTTATGTGAATTTATTGCAGCTGCTGATCTGTGCAAGAAATGTAATGCTCTTGAATCAGGCTGAAATCTTCCAATCATTCCCCTCCACCAACCCCACTGGTGGAAAAATTGTCTTCAGTGAAACTGGTTCCTGATGTCAAAAAATGTTGGAGACCACTGCTCTAGAGGACAGGCTTCCTCTGGGTGCCAAAGGGTAAGGGAGGCTTGCTGGGACTCCATTGTGTAGTAGATGGGTGTATGTCCGACTTTTCCAGCACAGTGATATAATCTACTGGGCAAGCCATATAATTGGCTAAGATCTGTTAGAGCACAATATTGTAGAAAATATACAAGTGACAAGAAAAAAAAATATTAGCTTCTTCAAGGACTAGTATTCCTCTTCCCTTATATTCCTAAATTGTGCTGCAAATCAAACACATTATGTAGAAACTCAGATGCCTATGTGATGTTTCTGTTGTTTATTTGTATTTATCTCAGCAAATAAAGGGATGATGTGATATCACAAGAGAGGTATGATAAGTGTGAGAACAATTCATTCCTTAATAAGGGAAGATTAATGTGCTGTTCTAAAATGGAATTATTATATGTGCTGTTTTCTCAAAAGAAGTATGAACAGTGAACAAATGGAGCTGTCAGACAAAAAGCTGATGACATATAAAATACTGAAATTAACAGTTGATGATGCACGAAGTATTGAAAGACATGTTGATACCCCTGTCAGCTCCATTGCTCATTCCATGTGGTTGTCCTCTTCTGAATGTGATACAGCTTTTGATCTATTAAGAAACTTACAGGTTGGGTCTTCAGAGTGACAGAGAGTCAGAGAATTGGGCAATTCTTCATTGGTTATAAATTAATAGAGATAAATTTTAAAAACTTTTAAAAAGATAAATTATATCAATTATTGTGGTTTGCCAAGGAACTGTTTTTAACTGGCAATTAATTATATCAGATGTAACTATTTGCTATGGCCTTGTCTTTATTTATTTCCAATTTCTTCTTTTAAAATTTATTTTATTTTAAAGATGTGGGGTACGATTCAGGATTAGGTATACAAGTAGTCATTGTACAGGTAAAGTATGGGCCTACCTTTGACCTTGTCTTTATAATGTGCATGGGAGAAGTGAAGATCCTTGTAGGTCTGTGCTATCCAGTACAGTAGCTACTAGCCTCATGTGACTATTGAGCATTTGAAATGTGATTAGGGTAACCACATTTTTAATATTATTTTTCTTTCTTTTAAGTTTACTTAGCTACATCGGGCTGGTGGCTGCTATATTGCACAGCACCTCCTAGAGTTGTGTCACATAATGAATGGCGCTAGTAAAAATGCTTCCTAAATTAAATAATTGGTACCTTATTTAAACTATGCTGATATAGAAGAAGTTATGAGGAAACAAGAGTGACTCTCAGACCCCAAGAACAGGAATGCACTTGGGTCCAGAAGCAACTGAAACCAGGGACTCAAATGTCATCAAGACTCTTGCTCTTGGCTCTGCTATCTGGACATATGTTCACTTTGTATTTCTTTGGGAGTCACGGTTATGTCCTCTTTTTGAAATTACCCTTTAACAATCTTGGAGGTCCTATTGATATACCCAGTGTATTCACCTGACATAGTCTGGTAATCTGCATTGCTGGAGAAGTACACTTCACAGATAGTGTACACCCAGATATCTCTTTTTCTTGACTTCTAGAGGTGAATCACAAATGACAATAGAACTGTAAATGTATTTAATTTTTATTTCTGTTGTTCATGTTCCTTTCTAATGATTTTGTGTTTTGTTTTTGTTTCTGGTTTGTGCCTGGCCAATGAGTTATGTACCACTGGTGGCAGCAATTATTAGGAATTGGTTTTATTGTCTGAATTTCTGTGGTCTCTGTATATGGTAGATAGAGGTATATTCTCTGTTGAGTAAGAGACAAGAAAGAATCTGGTTTACTAATATTTTTGTTTGTTTGTTGATTTACTTTTATGCTTGGATTACTCAGGAATCGTGTGCTCACTGGAAAGGAGTACAGTTTTTGATATTTGGACTGATGTGTTTTTTGTGTTTCTGTTTATGGGTGACCTGTGACTACAGTTTTAAATCTGAAGCTATAAGCTCTCTCCGTGTGTCTGTGTTTCCATAATTCAGAAAGCACTTTACCTCTTTATATATTAGTGTCAAATACTCTCCTATCTTAGAGAATATTTAGTAAGTTAGATTGTAAATTCTCTAAAATTAAAAGAACTACCAATGGTGACTTAAAAATAGAGCTCATTGGAATCTGAACAACATGAGTGACCAAGTCATTATTGTGCTACTTCTATAGCTGAGGTTAAAATAAAATAAAAAAGGAACTCTGTTCTGATTAGGTTACAAACATTAATTAACATATTACTAAAATTCATAGAAAAATAACACAAAATAAGCTAATACTTCAAATGTGCTTGATTAAAACATTTTTATACAGGTTAACTTGAAAACAATTTAAGAATTTAAGTTTATACAAGAAAGGTAAGTCTTTGGTAAATGATATTAGATTGATAATTTTGGTTTGCTAACAACAGCTGTATTCTCTGATTTATCATTCTTACATAAAATATAAGGATGCATTTTATTTTATTTAGGTTTTTTGTTTAACTTGTCCAGATGTATTGATCAAATAAGTTAAAATTACTATAATATAATGTTTAATATTACAAAAAAGCAAATCTACATATATTTAAATAAATTATTCTGACAATTTTTGTTTATAGTATGCAGCTGAAAGAAAATTTCCACCCTCTTGAACTGAGTGGATTGAATTAAATTGAAGAAATTGAATTAATTTATGTAGGTAATAATTAGCTACCTACATGTTTCTAAGTAATATGAAATACTGAAATAATGGTTACGAAGCATAATTTATATTTATATACATTTTTTTATGCTATAGAAAGACCATATCTTTGGCCTTGTTAATAAATGTGTTTATTTTTGCCCAATTAAGAAAGTGTAAAGTTATTTGTGTGTGCCAAGACCTTTGCAAATCTGCTAAAATACATATGTATGATATAGACAGTTGTTATAGAGCCACAATGTCAAAGTTTGTTAAATGTTACAATTAACATGAGTGGTAGAAACTACACTGGGCACAATGGTGACAGAAAAATGCAGCTGCGTATGTAAGTTCGTTTTTCAAGAAAAAAAGATCATTTTGTTTTAAAGTAGCAATTCTCGGGGCTTTTGAAACATTGACAATCTTAAAGAAACTTTGCTTCTATGAGTTTGAATATCAAATTTCAATATTTCCTATATTAGAAATTGCAACAGCAGTGTAGAAGATATTTATTGATTCTCTTTTTCTCTCTTTTTTTTTTCTTTTTTTGAGTCAGAGTCTCCCTATAGTAGGGGGGTTAATGGTTCACCACGGCCTCAAATTCCTGGGTTCAAGCAATCCTCTTGCCTCAGCTTCTCAAGTAACTGCAACTATAGGCGTGTACCACTATACCCAGCTAATTTTTTTTTTGATTTTTGTAGAGATGGTGTCTTATTATATTGTCCAGGCTAGTCTCAAACTCCTGCACTCAAGTGATCTTCCTGTCTTGGCTTCCCAAAATCCTAATATTTACCAAAACGCCAGAGGTCCAATCAAGGTCCTGGTACTCACCACACAGAAAACCAATCACAGACAACAAGTATTGCCAGGAAATAAGACTTTTAAGTGAGTGATGACAGAAAACGAGATTGGAAGATGAGCCTGAAACTATCTTCCCAATCAATTAAAATCAGGGATTTATATAGGGGTGGAAGCAATGTAAAACAGCAATCAGGGAGGTGTAAAAGAACAATCGTGTTGAGTGAGGGGTGTGGGAATGCCCCGCAGGCAGTTTCTGAACCCTAACCCTCCTCCCCTTCTTCACTTGTAGTGTCCCCAGGGTCTATTACTGGCATCTTTGTGATCGTTTAGCGCCCACATATGAGTGAGAACAATCAGTGTTTGGTTTTCTGTTCTGAGTATGTTTGCTTAGGAGGATGATCTCCAGTTCCATCCGTGTAGCTGCGAAGGGCATGATTTCATTCTTTGTTATGGCTATGTAGTATTCCATGGTTATAAATATGTATCACATTTCCCATATCCACTGATCAGTCGATGGTCATTTATGTTGATCCCAAATCTTTGCAATTGTGAATTGTGCGGTAATGAAAATGCAGGCGTAGATGTCTGTTAAATAGAATGATCCCTGTTCCTTTGGGTAAATATCTAGTAGTGGGATGGCTAGATCAAATGGTAAATCTACTTTTATTTCTTTGAGTAATCTCCACATCTCTTTCGAAACAGACTGTACTAATTTACACTCCCACCAACAATGTATGTGTTCCCTGTTCTCCACATCCACGCCAACACCTATTGTTTTTTGATTTTTCAATAATGGCCATTCAGACTGGTATAAGGTGATATCTCACTGTGGTTTTAATTTGCATTTTCCTGATTATGAGTGATGGTGAGCATTTTTTATATGTTTGTTGGCCATTTGTATATCTTCATTTGCCCACTGTTTAATAGGGTTATTTGCTTTTTTCTTACTTATTTGTTTGAGTTCTTTGTAGATTCTGTATATTAGTCCTTTGTCAGATGTACAGCTTGTGAATATCTTCTCCCATTCTGTAATTCTGTAGGTTGCCTGTTTATTCATTTTTTTGTTTGTTTTGTTTTTGTTTTTCTGTGCAGAACCTTTGGTTTACTTAAGTTCCACTTATTTGTTTTTCTTTTAGTTGCATTTGCTTGTGGGATTTTAGCCATAATTTTTTTGCCTAGGTCAATGTCCAGAAGAGTTTTTCCTGTTTTCTTCTAGGACTTTAATGGTTTTATGTTTGACATATAAGCCTTTAATCCATATTGAGTTATTGTCTGAATATGTGGAGAGATAGGAATCAAGTTTCATTTTTTTACATGTAGCTATCCAATTTTCACAGCACCTATTGTTGAATAGTGTGTCCTTTCCCCAGTGTGTGTTTTTGTCTGCTTTTTCAAAGATCAGTTGATTGTAGGCATTTGAGCTTATTTCCGGATTCTCTATTCTGTTGCATTGCTCTACATGTCTCTAAAGAGCTCTACTAGAAGAACTAAAAAACTGAAGAAAGAAATTACAGAAAACACACACAAAAGGGAAAAACATGCCATACTCATGGATTGGAAGAATCAACATTATTAAAATGACCATCTTACTCAACATAATCTATAGATTCAATGCAATCCCTATCACCCTACCAGTGTCATTTTTCAGAATTAGAAAAAACAATACTAAAATTCATATGGAACCAAAGAAGAGCCAGAGTAGCAAAAGCAATCCTATGCAAAAGAGTAAAGCTGAAGACATCATATGACCTGACTTCAAATCATACTACAAGGCTATAGTAACCTTACAATAAATATTTCAGAAATTGTATGCTTTGTGTGAGGTCCCTGGAGATTTGTCAATGCCTTGCTTTCCAAAATATATTTTAACTCTAGTGAAACACTAATCAAAATTCTTATAAAATAGTTTTGTCAAGTTTTGTATACTTATCAGAGTCTTCTTGTGCTTCATGTGATGATGTTAATCAACCGCATAGAGTTATCTGTCATAATTTTAGTAATGACTTCAAATTGTTCACTTGTCTACAACCTTACCTTTTTTTTAACATTTTTTGTTTTAAAATTGTGGGGTACAGTTAAGGATTAGGTATACAAACATGCATTGTGCAGGTACCCTTGTTGATGAGGTGTGCCCCTCCATCCCCAGACAGATATTGACTACCGTTAATCCCACCTCCCTTCCCCTCCCTGCCCCCCCATAGTTTCCCACCATTGTCAATCCTTTTCTTATAGTATTACGATAGTTGTTCAAGGTCCACTTATGAGTGAGAACATGTGATATGCAGATCTTTGTTCCTGTGAGAGATCACTCAGTATTATAAACTCTAATTCCATCCAGATTGCTGTGAAATTCATGATTTTGTTCTTTTTTATGGCTGCACAATATTCCAGTGTATATATGTGCCACATTTTTTTAATCCAGTCCTCTTTTGATGGACAGCATGGTTGGTTCCATGATCTTGCTATTGTGAACAATGCTGCGATAAACATACATGTGCAGATATCTTTTTTATAGAGTGATTTGAGTTTTTCAGGGTATATTCCCAGTAGGGGAATCGCGGGGTTATATGGAAGGTCGATTTTTAGAGCTTTTAGGAATCACCACACTGCTTTCCACAGAGGTTGCACTAGTTTACACGCCTACAAACAGCACAGAAGTGTTGTTCCCTTTTTACCACATACTCTCCAGCATCTGTTATTTTTTGAGTTATTGATAATGGCCATTCTGACTGGAGTATCTCAGTGTAGTTTTAATTTGCATCTCCTTGATGACTAGTGAGGTTGAACATTTCTTCATGTATCTGTTGGCCACTCGTATGTCTTCTTTTGAGAAGTGTCTCTTCATATCTTTTGCCCACTTTGTAATGGGGTTGGTTGTTTTTTTCTTTTCAGCAAGTTTGAGTTCCTTGTAGATCCTAGATGTTAGGCCTTTGTCAGACATGGAGTTGGCAAATACTTTTTCCCAGTCTGTGGGCTGTCTCCCTGCTCTCTTGATGGTTTCTTTGGCTTTGCAGAAGCTTGTCTGTTTAATGAGGTCCCACTTGTCTATTTTATCTCTTATGGCCCATGCATTTCAGGTTTTGCTCAGGAATTGGATGCCAGTTCCAACTTCCATAAGGGTGTGTCCTCCATTTTCCAAAGTTCTTATGGTTTGAGGTTTTACATTTAGGTCTCTGATCCATTTAGAGTTAATTTTTGTGTATGGGAATAGATAGGGGTCTTGTTTGAGTCTTCTACATGTGGTCAGCCAGTTTTCCCAGCACCATTTACTGAATAGGTTCTCCTCTCCCCAGTGGTAGGTGGTGGAGGCTTTGTCGAAGATGAGTTGGTTGAGAAATTGGGGTTTTGCTTCTGGTATCTAAATTCTATTCCATTGGTCTATATGCCTGTGCTTGTACCAATACCAAGCTGTTTTGATTATTATAGCTTTATAGTAAAGTTTAAAGTCTGGTATTGTGATACCTCCTGCTTTGCTTTTTTTTTTTGCTGAGGAATATTCTGGCTATTCTTGGTCATTTGTGTTTCCATATGAATTC
>CAUYQG010037123.1:0-21390 GCA_963574415.1 Tarsius wallacei | reverse complement strand
CATTCAAGTTACTGTGAAGTCCATATGATTGTCCTTCTTTATGGCTGCATAATATTCCATAGTGTATATGTACCACATGTCTTTTAGTCCAGTCCAACTCCAATGGACAGCACGGTTGGTTCCATGTTTTTGTTATTGTGAATAGAGCTACAATAAACTTACGTGTGCAGGTATCTTTTTTGGTAGAATGACTTGAGTTTCTCTGGGTATATTCCCAATAGGGGGATTGCTGGGTCGTATGGAGGGTCAATTTCTAGTTCTTTCAGAAATCGCCACATTGTCTTCCAAAGAGGTTGCACTCGGTTGTCTTCCCACCAGCAGTGTAGAAGCGTTCCTTTTTCTCCACATCCCCGCCAGCATCTGTTGTTGTTAGTTTTGTTAATGATAGTCATTCTACCAAAAAAGATACCTGCACACATATGTTTATTGTAGCTCTATTCACAATAACAAAAACATGGAACCAACGGTGCTGCCCATTGAAGCTGGACTGGATTAAAAAAATGTGGTACATATACACAATGGAATATTATGCAGCCATAAAGAAGGACAGACATATGGACTTTGCAGCAACTTGGAGGATTTAGAGTCTATCATACTCAGTGATCTATCACAGAAACAAAGAACAGAGTACCATATGTTCTCCCTCATAAGCAGACCTTGAACAATTATCGTAATACCATAAGAAAGGGATTGGCAGTAGTAGGAAACTACCAGGGGAGGGAGGGGCACACCTCATCAACAAGGATACCTGAATAATGAACATTTGTATAATTAGCCCTGAATTGTACCCTACATCTTTAAAATAAAGAAAAAAAAAAGTGAAAGTATCCTGGCATCTCGTGCTGGGACCTTTCAACCTCACTTTCTCTCTTTACCATCTGCATCGACCAGGTCAGGTGACACTTTTGGAGTTGACACTGACTTCCTACCTATGGGGCAGTTTACATGCAAGGGCTGAATAAACTGCTATGCTGTGGGCTGAGAGGATCCTCTTAGTTTCTCCTTGTCCACTTATTCTTGCTGTGGCTGCCATGATGTTGGGAGCGTTCATCCTTTTTGCATTTGTGTGTTTTCCAAATTAGTAGTTTGCTCTTGTATGTTGACCTTTTTAATATTCTGTATTTTGATTGGTTGTTCTTACCATTCTCTCTCATTTTCAGCCTGGCTAACCCTCCAGGGAAGAGGTGAAACAGCTATCCAATAAAAATACAAAATACTGAAAAGGTCAAAATACACTATTACAATAAATTACCATAACTCAAACAGGGAAGCAGGCATTAAAATTCTGATACGTACAAGGATAGAGATTGGCATGAGAGTTGAAAATGGCACCGCATTAATGCATTTGGATGTCAGAGTTCACCCAGAAGAGAGTAAACATTCTAAAACCAGAGTCTGAACATTATCTTGTGAGTCTCCTGTGCTGTCACATCCCAGCACTGTTGAATAATAGAAATGCTGCACTGAACTGACTGCTTTCACCATTTTTCCTGCTTCCCCAGAAGTGGGGACGAGAGGGGAAAAACAAGAGAAAGAACAAACATAGTCTCTGCAGGGTGAAACTCTTAAATCAGGCTTGCCAAGGACCAGCTACAATTTATGGCTGGTCAAGACACAGGGCATTCATTTTATTTGTTTTATTGTCTGGGTTCTATGGGCTGTCATTTGGTAGAAATGTCAGGTGCACAATATAGAAGCCACAGATTTCAAAGCCCTTTTATCCCCTCCCTGGTTGGAATATTTAGTCTAGGGATACTTCACAGTCAGGTGCAGAGAACACTGCATCCGGAATTAGGAGGAGACCTAGTTCTAACACACCTCTGTAATGGATTTGCTGTGGCTTATGCAAATTACTTAACACTCGTGAACCTCTTTGGTAATAACATCAAAGTCATCATGAATATTCCACGAGATACTGGAGACAAAAGTGCCTAACACAGTGTCTGCCACTTTGTGAGTCTCAACTGATATAATTATCCGTCCCCCAGACCAGCTCTGTGATCTTGGGCAAGTCTCTTAACCTCTCTGAACCTTGGTTGCTATCTTTTTTCTAGAGCTAGAAGAAACCTAGTGGTCTAGTGCATGATTCAATGACTTGCCAAGAAGTCTCCCTCCTCCCTCCATCCCATGTGGGCAGCTAAAGCTCAATGAATCAAATCTCCAACCTGGAAGGCCATTTCATATTGGGTAGATCAATAGGAACTCCATTTTCCCCGAGACATCGCCAGCAGACATCACTGGTGGCTCCTGACAGCCGGGCAGCCAGCAGCTGTGGCCCGCTCACCTCTCCTGCCTGTCACCCAGTAATGATGGTAGATCCCCACAGGGGGCAGGGTGTGCCATCAAACGCCTGACAGAACTTCAGGGGACAGGGGCCTCTGCTCTTGGGCAGCCACAATCTAATCGGCTCCTGCTTGAACAAATTATCTCTTAAGTGGTAGCGTGAAGAGAGCTGTGTTAATCTACTAAATCATAAACCTTCCCTGCAGTGTGACGCCGAGATCCAGACAGATACTAATCTGCAGCCGTGCTGTCAGTTTTGGTTTTGACACCAACACTTTGAATTGCCAACAGAAAATCGTATTTGACATTTAATTCCAATCATGCAGAGCCTTTCATTGAAAGCGCTGTCAGTTTACCTTTATTTGGGAGAAGGGGAGACAATATGCTCATGTCTTCTGGTGATTTTTTTTCCTTGAAGGAGGTGGGGGTGGCAGGGAGAAAGGAAGAAAAATCAAACTTCAAATAATGTACCAGTTGGAGAAGTAGTTTAATCCTCATGTCAGCCTGGTGCTGAATCCACTCCCACGTGCCTTTCGTTTTTTGAAGCCTCACATTTGCTGCATTCCAGCAAATCTCCATCACTTTACACAGATTAGGCATTAATTCAGGTCAAATAAGGATTAATTAGTCAGTCTAAACCAGTCAGTGGCATCAATGTGCTAGCAAGCATTTTAAAGTAATCTGTTCTTATTTTGAGTCAGTATTTTCTGAGGGTAAGACCTCTGGCACATTTCCAAAGGTGGGACCTCTGGATAAAGTTGCAATCAGGAATCAGACAGAAATGGAAATGAAAACCGAAACCTAAAGCAAACAACAACAACCGCAAAAACAAAAACAAAAACAAACCTGTCAGTTTTAGCAGTGTTTAAATCTCACCTGTTACTGAAATGCCACCTTTCTCAAATTGAGCCCTGTGGGACATGAAGGCCTGGATAAAGATGATGTGTTCAGAGAGCAAGAGAACTAGACTTTCAAATCAGGGGTTCTCAAACTTGAGAGTGCTTCAGAACCAGCCCGAGAGCTGGTTCAAAGACAGATCTCGGGTGGATGCCACCCTCAGAGTTTCTGGTTCAGTGGGTCTGGGGCGGGACCCGAAAACTTGCAGTTTCAACAAGTCCCCAAGTGATACTGATGTTGCCGGTTTGGGCCACCTCACTTTGAGGATCACTGCGTTAAAAATCAATACAGCCAGTGACTTTCAGACAGCGCACGATGGAAACATGTACTCTGAGAGAAGATAATGGGGCTGGGGGAGCATTTACCCCCAAATAGAGCAGAGAGCATGTCAAAACTTTTAGACGTGGCAGGTAGGTCAGAAATGCGACCCCATACCAGCCAATATTTGAGGACTAGGGGACCAATTATGTGGTGTGGCTAATCTTTCCCCCCTCACCTGTTTGGTGGTAAAGAGGAAGGGAAGGAATAGGGGCCAGAGTCCAAGTTGTAGGCAGCTTATGTGAGGCTCTGGAAGTGAAATCAAAGCAAAACGCTTGAATAGGATGATGTGTCTTATTTTTTGTGGGAGGTACTCAGATATAATGGGACGAGTACTAGATTGGGATTCAGAAAATCTGAGTTAAATTCAACTCTTGGCTTTATAACTTAACCCTTACTTGAGATCACTAAGCCTCAATTGCTTTATCTGTAAAATGATGTAGTAATACTTACTGCATAGAATTGCTCTGCAAGATAAGTGAGAAAATGCACCAGTATAAAGCTTGACATAAAGTCGGTACCTGATAAATGCTTGCTTCTTTTTTTCCCTGCAGATTCTCCTCATCCAAGCCATTTTTTTTTCTTTCTTCAAGTGAGAGTAGCTGTGTTAATATTGACTTCATTGTGGCTACAGAGCAGATAAAATTGTGTGAAATGTCCCCTTGACTTGGAGGTGATTTTGTTACTCTCCTTGCACAGATCAGAGGTCTATTTTTACAAGAGGATCCTGAGAGGCCACTTGGCTATCCCAGCATTTGGGCTGGAGAGGAAGGGAGAGAGAGATGATGAAAGATGGATGTCGGGATAAAGAGAACATGAGAAGACCTGTGGAGAGAGAAAGAGTCCCCCTCTCTTCTGACTCTAGGGCCCTATAATGTCATCTAAAGTTTCCCAGGAGAGGAAGGCCCAATCTTTGCAATGTGAATTTCACTCAGAGATGCCGCTTGGAAGAAATGCTCCACTTATATGATTCTGCTACATATGGGGCATTCTATTCCCATAGCAACAGAGACAAAGGCAAAAACTTCAGCTGGGCTTTGTGTGGCAGTGTGTCTTTTTGCTTCTTGACTGTAACTATTGAGCTGACCTGAGTTTTTTAGCCCTTTGCATCTCGTCCGCCCAGCTGAGAATACCGGACTGCCATGGCTGGTAAGCAGAATTTGTTCAAAAACTCCAGGCTGAGGGTTTCTTTTGGGGCTAGTTGCTGTGGAATACAGATGAATGATCCTTGTCCAAAGGACTGATGGGTCTGGTGGGGGAACATGTAACTCAAAAATTCTGTTACAGTAAGAAATATGTCTTAATAGGATCAAATAAGATAACAAATGACAGGCAGGCAACAACTTATTCAGCAAGAAGCAATCAAGGCTCCCAGACAAATGGTGATGGGCTGTATTGGAGATCTGTGAGGTAGATAGAACATTCAGTGGCATTCATGTAGAAAATCAGACTCAAGCTTAGACTCAAGCTTAGAGCTGGATGTTTATGACAAGAGACTTGACCTTAAAAGAGGAGACTAGCAAAACCATCAGCATGGGTCTCTGTCCTAGAGAAACAGGTGTTTGTCACCAGGAGTTAGTTTACCAAAACAGAATCTGATGGCCAGAGGCTGAGGTATAGGTGCCAATGGGAAAGACATTCAGCTTTGAGAATTAAGCCGCACGGTCAGAGCCAGACCAAAGTCTGAATCCTCAATGCATGGAAATAGAATTCTTCAATTCTCCCAAATTTATTTATTTTTGAAGTTAGGGTCTTGCTCTGTTGCCCAGGCTAGAGTGTAGTGGTACAGTCATAACTCAGTACAGCCTCAAAGACCTGGGCTCAAGTGATCCTCCCACCTCAGCCTCCCAAGTAGCTGAGACTAGAGGTGCACAACATCACATCTGTATAACTTTTTAGAATTTTTAGTAGAGATGAAGTCTTGCTACATTGCTCAAGCTGGTCTTGAACTCCTGGTGTCAAGTGATCCTCCTGCCTCAGCCTCTTAAGGCTCTGGGATGATAGGTATGAGCCACTGTTCCTGTTCTAATTCTCCCTAATTAAAGGCAAGAGTGGCCTGGGGTTTGGGTGAGGCTGAGCCTTCATCTGGGACCAGGGGACTCCAGGAGGGCTGGCAGGTCAGGGATGAAGGCAGGCCTCTCTTCTCACGGACTGTACCCCATCTGAAGGTGGTAGGTATACCAGACAAGTCCTCGTAAGCCCTCCTACCACTTCATTCTAGAAGTATTCTGTCTGACGGTGAGGAGAGAAACGAGATGGATTCTGTTGGGGCTATCGGCCTGCTACCTTGAGCTGCAGAGGACTTTAGCTGCTTTTCTGGAGGCTCCCAGCAAATAAGAGGAGACCCTCCTCAAATGCTTGCTCTCTCTCTCTTTTTTCCATATTCCCTGCCATTTCTTGGGAGTGGGTAAGGGGTGGAGGAGGGAGTGTGTGTGTGCATGGACATGTGTGTGTGTTTGTGCGCCCAGGCACGACTGCTCGCGTGTGCTTCCCTGCTGGGCAACGTCTAATCCTCTTCTTGTTGTGAGAAGACCGTGAGGCCGCAGCAGCCATAGCAGACGTGGCAGCAGCAGGGACCGACGTTGTTGGGAAACGTGGAAGATGTGTGAATTGTCCATTTCACACTGCTCCTTTAATACCAACGCCCTCCCTGGTGATAATGAAACAGGAGGAAGACGGGAATATTGTGCTTTCTGTTCCTGCCACTTTCTGGGCAGCTGGCTGTGAGGCGATCTTGTGACAACTGTAGTTACCAAGTGAGAGCCGCCTGACCAGGGCGCCAGAGGCTTCTCTGTCCACAGGGGTGTTTATTTCATCTTTCACCATGTCAGGTCCTAGTTAGAGCAAGCCTACTTCTCCAGTCTTAACTGGGGCAAGGGAACCTGGCAAAATGGCCTCTGTGATGTAGACAACTAGCAAACATTTCTTAAGGACAGCGATGGTGATGAGCTCACACAAGTTCTTGGAAATAGTATGGTGGAAAGATTCAGTTGATGCATCTCTGCCACCTGAGTTTGAAGGAAGAATTAAACAAACTGATTACATTAGTATTTGGAGGGATTTTTTAAAAAAATTGAGCCTGGACTTTGCTGCCATCAAGGTCACGGTGTGACCTTGGACCAGTAGCTTTACATCTCTAAGTTTCAATTCCACTCACTTCCTGGAGTTATTAGGAGAATCAAGAAAGGTTGAACATCCTTGGTAGAAATGTATGCTCAATAAATATTAATGGTTCTGATCCTTGCACAGCATAGTGGTTAGGGACATGAACTCTGGGCCAGACTGCCTAGGTTTGAACTCTGACTCTGTTGCTTACTTGCTTTGTGACCTTGACCTCCTCTCTGTCTCAGTTTCCTCATCTGTGAAATGGGGATTACAAGGAACCTACCTTATGAGGTTTTAGGTTTTAGGATGATTGAGTAAATTAATCTGTATAAAGTGCTTGGAATAGTTCTTAGCATATAGTAACTGCTATGTAAATGTTTGTGAAATAAATAAGCTAAGCAATGTATTACAAAATATCACATAGAGAAAATCTCCTGATGATGGGAAAGAGTAAAAATCTGACCTTTCCTAAAACTGGCACATTTGGATCATTTCTGTATTCTCAAACCTCACTGGCTTACAGAACCAAACAATAAGTTATAGCTCATGTTTTAGGTGGGTTACTGCTGTCAGTCATCAGATCTCTGTTCCATGTGTCTTTTCTGCAGGACGTAGGCTGCAGGAGTAGCCTCCATGTTGTATGTGCCCAAACTTTTGAAAGAAGAACTCTGCAATCGCATTGAGAGCTTCTATTCAGATGTGATGTGGCCAAGTCTAGGCAAGTCACGTGGCAGGGGACTTGAACGTCTGGGAAATGTGGCAGCATATAATTGTGAACAAGACAACTACCTACCATAAGAACTGAAGTAGTGAGGTGCTATAGCACTTCTGTACATGAGGAACAGTTGAAAGTGTTTAGTCTAGAGAGCAGAAGTTCAAGGGGAGTAGTGGTAGACGTCTTCATACATGTGACAGCTATTTGGTGAAAAACTTATGAACTATATCTCTGCAGCCCTGGATTAGGGTACAAAGCACAAGTGGTATTTGGCTCAACATAAATTCTTTTAAAAACTTGCTGCTGAACATGGTAACAGGTTTCCTTTTGGTAGAGTGGAAAACCCAATTATTGGAAGTATTCAAGTGATGGCTGTTGGGAGGTGGGAAGTCAGGTTAAGATGACCTCATAGGGCGTCTACAATTGTGTGTTCCCCCTGCCTCTGAAATTATTTCCTTCTGAATGTAAGCGAACTCTACATAAGTTTGAAAAATAGCTAATGTCAAATCATTTGGAGTCAACGTGTGTGGTCATTTATTCTAAAAAAAAAATTTGTTTCCTTCTGAGTCAAAGTCTCACACTGTTGCCTAGGCTAGAATGCAGTGGTATGATCACAGCTCACTGCAACCTCAACCTCCTGGGCTCAGGTGATACTTCTGCCTCAGCCTCTCAAGTAGCAGGTATTACAGGTACGTGGCACCATGCCCAGCAAACTTTTTTAGTTTTTGTAGCATTTCCAGGAGGACACTTTATAACCAGATATAGGATTCTCTATATTTTCTGCCTGCTGATGCAGTGCCTGGGAATCTGTGCTGGCTGAAGCCACCATCAGTCTGGGAACTTTATTGACTGCAGAAACAGATCCCCTTGCGGACTCATGCTGCTCATGTATTGAGACTGAAAAGTAAACGCTGTGGTGGTCAATCAGTGAGATTTTTAGGGTTGCTTGTTACTGCAGCACACTCTAGTCTAGCCTGCCTGTTGATGTTCCTACCACCTAGAGCAGAACTGTCCGGCAGAAATATGTGAGTCACGTAGTTAATATTAAATGTTCCTGTAGCCGTGTTAAAAAAAAGATGAAATTAATTTTTGTAATATACTTTGTTTAACCCAATATATCCAAAATATCTTTTCAACATGTAATCAATATTTAAAATGATTAATGGGCTGTTTTGCACTCTCATTTCCTTCCAAAGTCTGTGAACTTTGGTGTGTATTTTGTACTTAAAGCATATCTCAAGGTGTGCATTTTACATTTAGAGCACATCTCCATTTGAGCTAGCCACATTTTAAGTGCTCAAAAGTCCCATTAGACAGCTCATATCTAGAGTCTTTGAGAAGATTTGACTTTCTAATGGAATGGTTAAAAGGAGACAACAGGCTTTTTTTGCTAGTTGGGCTCATATTTACTGTGTGAAGGGGAATGATTAAGCAATTAAAAGCAAAACAAAAGATCTGTTATGTTTATTTTCAGGTGAACAGAAGGACAATGGAACCAGATTTTACTTTTTATCAAGAGTCCGAAAAAGACTACAATGGTCCCCCCTTATTCACAGTTTTGCATTCCATGGTTTCAGTTCCCCACAGTCAATCATCGCCCAAATATAGTAAATAGAATGCTCCAGAAATAAACCATTCATGTGTTTTAAATTGTGCATCATTCTGAGTAGCATGATATAATCTCTCACTGTCCAGCTCTGTTCTACCTGGGATGAGAATCACCCCTTTGGCCAGCGTATCCTGGCCCTTTGGTCACTCAGGAGCCATTCTGGTTGTCAGATCAACTGTGACAGTATTGTTTTATTTTATTATTAGTTATTCTTGTTGCTCTCTTACTGTGCCTAATTTATAAATTAAACTTTATCATAGGTATGTATGTATAGAAAAAAGCAGAGTATATATAGGATTTGGTACTATCCATGATTTCAGGCATCCACTGGGGGTTCTTGGAACATATTCACTGGGGATAAAGGGAGCCTACTGTGTGAGTACTGAATGGAAAATGATGTAGGGCCCTGTGCACACAGGCTTTAGTATGTTAAGATTAAGGCTATAATTAGTATAAGCTTGAAGTTGTCTGTTTGGAAAACTCATGGACTGCTATTTGTGTATTTAGGTATTTTATTATAAAATATTTGAAAGTATCTATCTAATCTATCATCTATCTAACAACTACATCTATCTAAGTATAATAAAATCCATACCTGTGAACCCATCACCAAATGAGAAATAGGGTTTTTCAGGCTTTTTTGGTTTTTTTTTTTTTTCTTCACAAATGAGTGGTACAGTTAGCCTCATACATATACACCTTTATGTATACATGTGTATAGTTTGCAGCAAAGTCTCCCTTATATTATCCTCATTACTAGTTTCTTGTGTCTGCTTTTAGGGTCTCTACATGCATGTATAAACAAATGTGAATTGTTTTCCAGTTTTTTAAAAAAAAATTGAGCAGTTTTAGGTTCACAGCAAAATCGAGAGGAAGGTGTAGAGATTTCCCCTATGCCTCTATAAGAAAAGGATTGACAGTAGCAGGAAACTTCAGTGGGGGGATGGTGGAGGGCAGGTGGGATTGGAAGTAGTGGAAATCTGCCTGGGGAAGGGGGGCACACCTCATCAATAAGGGTACTTGCACAATGAATATTTGTATACCTAACCCTGAATTGTACCCCACAATTTCAAAATTAAAAATTAAAAAAATTAACTCAGTGACTTAAATATGAAATTTTAAACTACAAGAATCTTAGAATAAAACTTAGGAAACATCCTTCTGGATATCGGAGTAGGCAACAAATTCATGACCAAGTCCTCAAAAGTAAATGCAGCAAAAACTAAGTTTCACAGGTGTGACCTTATCAAGATAAAAAGTTTTTGCACAGCAAAGGAGACCATCAAGAGAGTAAAGAGAAAACCCACATTAGGAAAAAATGTTTACAAGCTATGTATCCAACAAAGTCTTAACATCTAGGATCTACAAAGAACTCAAACAAATTGACAGGAAAAAAAAACTCCATTAAAAATTGGGCAAAAAATTTTTAAAAACGGCAAAGGATTATGAATAGACATTTTTCAAAGGAAGACATTCAAGCAGCCAACAAACATGAAAAAAAATGCTCAGCCTTATCAAGGAAATGCAAATCAAAACTACGATGAGATACCACCTAACTCTGGTCAGGACAGTTATCATTAAAAAGTCCAGAACAACAAGTGTTGGCATAGCTGTAAAGGGAACACATCCAACTGTTCATGGGAATGAATGTAGGCTAGTTCAACCTTTGTAGGAAGTAGTGTGGCATTTTCCCAAAGAACTAAAAGCTTCGCTTCCATATGATCCAGCAATCCCACTTCTAGGAATATACCCAGAAGAACATAAATTGCTCTATCAAAAAGACATCTGCACATGTATGTTCATCGCACCACTATTCACAGTAGCAAAAATATAGAACCAATCAGGATGCCCATCAAAAGTGGACCGGATAAACAAAACGTGGCACACATAGGCGATGGAATATTACACAACCATAAAGTTGGAAAAAGTTATGTCCTTCACAGCCACATGTATGCATCTGGAGACTCATACTTAGGGAACTATCACAGAAACCAAAACCTGAATACTGTGTGTCCTCACTCATAAACCGACCCTGATCACTGGTCACATGGGCGCAAACTGGGAACAACAGACACTGGATGCTGCTAAAGGAGGGAGGAAGGGAGGAGGGATAAGGGGCAGACAAGCACACACTGGGGACCAGGTTCATTGTCAGTGAGAGAGAGGGTTTGCTAGAAGTCCAAGTCTGCATGCAATTTACTTAGGTAGTAATTCATCACATCTTACCCCCAACTCTAAAATAAAATACAATTAAAAAAAGGAAAATATCTTTCTAATCTATCATCTATTTAGCAACGACATCTATCTAAGCATAATAAAATCCACACCTGCGAACCCATCACCAAATGAGAAATAGTGTTTTTCAGGTATTTTTTTTTTTTCAAATGAGTAGTACAGTTAACCTCATACGTATACACTTCTATGTATACATGTGTGTAGTTTGCAGCGAAGTCTCCCTTCTCCTCTAGCTCCTGCGGGCTTGCTTGTCACTCATCCCCACCTCCCCCATACATATTACCCCCATTACCAGTTTCTTGTGTCTGCTTTTAGAGTCTCTACATGCCTATATAAGCAAATGTGAGTTGTTTTCTAGTTCTTTTTTTTTAAAAAAGTATAAAAAATAATTAGAGCAATTTTAGGTTCACAGCAAAATTGAGAGGAATGTGTAGAGATTTCCCCTATGTCCCTTCCCCAGCCCATGCACAGACTCCCCCGTTACCAACATTCCACACCAGAGTGTGCATTTGTTACCACAGATGAACCTACGCTGACACATCATTAGCACCCAAAAACCGTAGTTTACAGTTGGGTTCACTCTTGGTGGTGTACATTCTACAGGCTTGAACAAATGTATAATGACCTCCTATAGTATCATATAGAGTAGTTTCACTGCCCTAAAAATCCGTTGTCTCTCTCTCTACCCCCCTCCATTTTTCCCTCCTTCCTCTAACCCTGGCAACCATTGATCTTTTTACTCTCTCCACAGTTTTGCCTTTTCTGGAATGTCATACAGTCAGGATCATACAGTATGTAGCCCTTCCAGATTTGCTTCTTTCATTTAGTAATATGCATTTAAGTTTCCCCCATGTCTTTTCATGGCAGACATGAATTTGTAGTCTTACGTCTCTCTCTGACATAGAAGTTAGTGTACTACATGGTTGAGTACCTTTCTGTCTTTTTCAAACTTAAAATAAATATATATTGGAGCTCCTTCCATCAGGACATGGATGTCCTTATTAGTTTTTCTTTCTTTTTCTTTTTGGTGCAGCACATTGAGTTGGTCCTTTGGACTCCCATCCCATGGACCTGTATAGAAAAGATGAATTGTTATACCACAATTTATTTAGCTTGTCCTCTATTGATGAACAGGAAAGTCATCCTTTCTCAAATATAGTCATGTATCACTTAACGACAGGGATACATTCTTGGAAATGTGTCATCAAGTGATTTTGTCACATCAAGTGTACTTATACAAACCGAGATGGTAGAACCTACTACTCACCTGGGCTTTATGGCATAGCCTATTGCTTCTGGGCTACAAACCTGTACAACATGTTACTGTACTGAATAATGTAAGCAATTGTAAAACAATGGTATTTGTGTATTTAAACATATACAAAATACAGCAAAAATACGGTATCTCAATTTTACGGGGCCATGAGCATATAGAAGTCCATCATTAACTAAAATGTCATTATGTGGTGCATGACTGTAATGCTGAAATAAAAAACTTGTGCCCATGTCATTGTGCATGTAAATTTGTACATCTGAAGGATGTACCCCAGAGGTGGCATCGCTGGGTGAGAAGGACCAGAGATTTATGTTATGTTTTGTCGACTTGCTCTACCATGGACAGAGAGAATTGAATCAGTCTTCTGCTGTTGGCAGGCTTTTGTCTATTTTTCTATATGTCTAGATCATTTCTGCTTAAGAAATATTGTTGTTGTGCAATCAGATATATAAATATTTACAACTGTTATACCTTAATTTTCAATTGTACCTGTTAGCACTGTAAAAGTGCCCTTCTTTGTATCATTTAATGTTTTTGGCCTCAATTCCACCTTGTCTAATATTAGCATCATAAACCTTGCTTTTATTTTGCCTGAATTGCCTGGTATACCTTTTTCTAGTCTTTTATTTTTTTTGACTGCTTTGTTTTATATATGTCTCTTTTTATATAGCATAGAGTTTGAATTTTCATTGTGCTATGATCTGAAATTCTTTTACTTTTAATAATGATTGAGGTTCATTTGCATACTGATGCATATGCTTGAGTTTAGTTTTTCATATTGTTTTATGTGTACTCTTTTTATAGTTGCTTCTTTTTAAGTGTTTTGTTCTGTGATCTTTGCTCTGTGTGTGTGAATAACTCTTCTGCTATTGAGAAGTGTTAGTATTTTTGTTCTAGTCGTTACCTTCATAAAGTTAATTATAGCTTTACATCACTGTAGTCTCTATTTCTTTACACAGTGTATAATGGTTTCCTAGTATAAGCAGTTATAAACTTAAAATGTATTTTCTTGTTCTTCCTTCCTTCCTCCCCTCTCCTTAGCTTTCCAAATTTAGTCAATGGCATTATCTTTCTTGCAGTTTACATTTGAACTGTCAATAGGCTTTTGTTGCTTCTAGTATACCTCAATTACTCGATTTGTCAGCTTTAAGTAATGTTCTCTGACTCTCGTCTATCACAGATGAGGCAAAAAGCAAAATTACTTCATTATATCTCCTTCCTTCTTAGCCTTCTTTTGTCCATTATTTTTGGTTAGCTGTATCATTTCTAGATTGTCAGGGCGTATATCACTCACATTCTTTTTTGTCATCCCAATCCATGTGTTTCATTCTTGGCTCTCTGGGTGCATGTATTTAAGACTCAGCCATCTGTGGCTCTCTTACATGGCTGCAGTTTACCCTCTAGGAGTTTCCTCGAGAAGGTCTGTGGGCCAGTGCTTCTTGGGTTTTTACAGGCTCAAAACTGTTCATTCATAGTCATTATACTTGAAGGATAATTTGGTTAAGTAGAAAATTCTTGGCTCTGACTTCGAATCTTTGGAGATTTTTAGGCATTTCTCCAGTATCTTCAAATGTTGGGTTGCTGTGGAGAAAGCTTTTCTTCTTGTAAGTGAGCTTTTAAATGCTGCTCAAAGGCTTCATTATCTATAAAGTCCAGCAGCTTTACAAGGAGATGTTTCAGTGTTGACTATTCTGGGTCAATTTCCCTGACCATGGTATCCCTTTTCAACGTGTAGACTCAAGTCTTTTATTTCAGAAAAGTCTTTTTTGAATTGTATTTGTTAAACACTGTTCTGGTTTATTTATTTTATGTTTTGTATTTTAAAAGAAAGTTCAGTATTGGATTTCCTTTGCCTTTTACATGTATAGTTTTATCTTTCATGTTCTAGTACTCTGTGGCATTTTACATCCTTTTATTGAAGTTCCATGTATCGCCTCTAATATTCCTCTCTCTGTTTTCTGCATTTTCTCTTCTCCCTTTTACACCTTCATATCTTGATTTCACTTCTGTGATGTTCCTTCTATTTTTATACTACTTTCCTGAGTTTTGCCAGCCATATTTCATTGCGAAATATCAGAAATGGATAATTTTGCTGCCTTTTCTTCCATATTTTTTCTTACAGAACCTCCGAATTGGTACCGAGCCAATTATCTGATTATTATTGCTGCTGTTCTTTTTTAATATCAATATAATATTATATTTACTACCATTATTCTTATTCTTATTCTGGCAATGAATAATAATGATACTGTTGTTGTTATTGTTATTACTGCCATTTATTGTGGGTTGGATTTTCTGAGCCTGCTCTTTGCTGGAAGATCCTGTACAGACAGGGGTCAAGGCTTCTGCCCATGAACCTGACTCATCTGTGATTCTGTGTGTGCCCTGCCTCCCCCTCTGCTGCTGTGAACTCTGCAGGGCACGTCACCAGCTCTGTTCACTCAGCTTCGGTAAACATGGGATATAGATTTCGCTCTTTAGGATGAACCCTCACTGTCAGGCCAACCATTCTCTGGTGCTTTCTGAGACTTGTCTCCAATGGAATTTCTTGTTATCCTTAGCACCTCCACTCTTTGCTTCCCCCGCATCGAATTTTAGTTCAATCTGAGCCAGCTTGGGGGGCCCTGTCTTGCTATAAAGGAATCCTCAAGGCTTGGTGATTTATGAAGAAAAGAAGTTCATTGCGCTCATAGTTTTAAAGACTGTGCACGAAGCATGGCACTAGGATCTGCATCTGCTGAGAGATTCAGGCTGTTTCCACTCGTTGCAGAAGTTGAAAGAGAGCCAGAGTGTGCAGAGATCACATGGCGAGAGAGGAGGGAAGAGGAGGAGGGGCCAGGCTCTTTTCAACAGCCAGTTCTTATAGGAGCTAAGAGTGAGAAGTTACTCCCGAGAGAAGGGCACCAAGCCATTCATGGTGGATAAGCTCTCGTGACCCAAACACTTCCCACCAGCACCCATCTTTAACATTGGGGATCAGATTTCAACATGGGACTTGGTAGAGCCAAACAAACCATATCCAAACCATAGCAAGCCCCTTCAGTGTACTTTGAAATCTGGAATATATCTGTCTTCAAGTTCTGTGGGTACTGTTTGCGTGGCTTATAATTCTCCATTTGTTTTTGTGTGATTTCGAAGGGAAGAATGAGAAAAAAGGAATAAGATGACTCATTTATACAGCCATGTTCATACCAGAAGTCTTGTTTCTTAAATCACCTTGAAATCTATGTACTGCTGATATTTTCTTGGAGCACAATTGTGTATTGTGTAGTATAATTTAAAGCTTGGTGTGCTTGATTGTAAGTAGAGAAAATTGCTTTATGAAATAGAGTTTCCTCTCAGGCCAGGGACAAAGTATCTCCCAGGATACTTGGGATGTTGTTATTCTTAGTGATAACAGTGCTTTCAGTATCTACCAATTTAAGATAACTTTCCCAGGAATCCAGAAAAGGTGCTTTTACAAAGCAATTAGCAAACTTGCATAATTTACACCTGCAGGCTCTCAGGGTGGCTATACTGTTGATTGGTTTTCATCCAAAGCTGGAGAATGGCTAGAGTTCTGGGCACCCGACTGTGATAGCAAAAAAAGTCCTGAGTTATAGCATAAAGGGTACTTTCATACACTGCTGGTAGGAGTGTAAATTAGTACAAGATTTCTGGAGGGAATCTGGCAATTTGTATCAGGAAACTGAAGAAAACATCATATTCTTTGACTCAGTAAGTCTGTTTTTAGGAATTCAGCTTAAGAATATAATCAGAGATATAGACAATGATTAATGTCTAAAAACAATAGAAAAAATTGGGAACCGTTTAAACGTTCAAGGATATTAGTTAAACTGTGATGCGTTCATGTGATAGACTTGAAGATATTCATTACAATAATCATTCTGTTAACATTTTAGTGATGTGCTAAAATACGTATGATATCATTTTAGTGTAGAATATAAAAATCTACATACTGTGTGATCTTAGTTATGTAAAACATGCCAAAAAAACCAAAAAAAAAAAAAACAAAAACAAAAAACCAACTGGAAAGAAATATATCAAGCATCAATGGTGATTATTTCCAGTCCTGAGACTTTGGAATCATACTTATTTTCTCTCTTTATTTTGCTGTACTTTAAAGGTTTTCTACAATGACATGTCTAATGTATTTTATATTACCCTTTTATTTTTAATTTCTTTTTTTAGGTAATGCATTCCTGTGGGACAAAATTCAAAAGGTGTAAAGATATTTAGTACAAAGTCTATTGCCCACATCTATCTCTCATTCATTCATTTATCCATCAGTTGTCTATTTCTTCTCTCTGCAAGCAACCAATATTACTAGCTCCATGGGTATACTTCCAGAGGTCTACCATGCCTATCCAAGCAAAGAAAAAAAAAATTCCCACCTATATATCTTCTTTTTCTCTTCCATACTTATGCAAATAATAGCATACCTATATGCACAGCATTCCGTTCCTTTTAGAAAAAATAAAAACAGCTTAATGTATGTTGGTTAATGGCATATCAGTACATAAAGAGATTCCTAGAGTTTAGGAATTTCTCCATTATTTGGAGGTATCTTAATTTATTTAAATTAACACTTAACTAGCCAGGTGCAATAGCTTGTGCCTATCAGCCTGGCTATTCAGGAGACTGAGGTGGGAGGATTGCTTGAGGCCAGGGGTTCGAGACCAGCCTGGGAAACATAAAAAGACTCCTATACAAAAAATTAGCCAGGTGTGGTGGTATTTACCTGTATCCCTAGCAACTCGGAAGACTGAGGTGGGAGGGTTACTTAAGCCCCAAAGTTGGAGGTTACAGTGAGCTATGATCATGCCACTGCACTCCTGCCTAGGTGACAGAGAGAGATCCCATCTCTAAAAAGAAATAGACAAACACACACTAGAGTTGTTTTCAATCTTCTGTTGTTGTTATAAAACATGCTGTGATGAATAACCTTGAATATAGGTCATCTCAAACATATAATGACTTTTATAATCAGTAACAGCTTATCTCAGCTGTCAACAGGGCCCTAAGAGGTGGCTGGTCAAGGAAGCAAATTCTTGGTGTCCATGTTCTCCTTGATGTATACACAGTTGGTTGTAACAAGGCTGGAACGGACAGGAGGCACAGAAAAAAGGAAGCTCCTTCATGGTTGAGGCATGCAAGATGTATCTTAAAAACAGCATTAGTTAGGCTTATTACCCAAACAGTAATTCAGGAAACCTTGCCCACCTAAGTTATATTCATGGGGCAGTTCTTTGTTGATAGGCCACTGTTAGTATTACACACTTGTATATGAAACAGTTCTTTAAGACACTTCTGCAAACTTCACCTCATTTGACTCTGGTTACCCTGTGGAACAGGTTAGAGCATTTAATAGCCCCGTCTCCTGGGTGAGAGTGATCAGCCTGCGCTCAGTTCCCCATTTGGCTACCATCTCAGGGCAGACCAGAGCCAGCTTTCTCGGGTTCCAGCCTTCAGTCTCTTTCTTCTTTCCTTCTGACCATGATGTACATTACAACTTTGGCCTTCACAGTTTCTTCCTTTTGACAACCATTTATAGCAAGATAACTCATTTACTTACCAGGGGCAATATTCTTATCACCAGCTTCTCTTGGAGATTTTACCAGAATGTCACATTGCTTAAAACTAGATCTTCTGTTTGATTTCCTCATTGAGATGTTATGACTCTGGTGGGCTATTTCCAACTAAAAATATTGCAGCTCTTCTCATTGGCATTGAACTTGAGGGCCTCGTCTCTAATTTATCTCAGTGTTGGAGCAGACACAGAGCTGTTTGCTGAGGAAAATCTTGGCCCTGCATGGGGCTACTCACTCAATTCTCTTCAAGCTTATATCCTGGTTGGGCTCCTTAATTTATAGATGAGAATGTCAAACAAGCTCTGTGCTCTGCTGGCTGTTGAAGTATAAAGAACAGCCCTTAATCAGCAGTATAGAGTGTCTGTAATCCAGGTCCTTATTGGAGAGTGAAACCCTGAATTTTTGCTGTTTAACTCTTAACTAACACTCAGCAAAAACTCATTTTTTTTTTACTGTTGTTGTCTATATATCCCTTATTGCACCCATCTATAACACCTTTCCTTAACATTGCAATGTCTTCATTAATTCAATCAATAAATAGATATAGAACACTTACTATATACTAGGTATCAACTGAGGTGCTGGGAATACAGCAGTGAACAAGGCAAAGTTTCTACTCTCAAGAAGTTTCTATTCTAGTTAATGAAATCAGATAGACATTAAACAGCAAAACAAGGAAACATATAGTATGATAGCGATAAATGCCATGGAGAAAATGAAGGCAATTTAAGAGAAAGAATATGAAAAAATTGTATTTGTGCTCTATCTCATATTCAAGAAGGCTTCATAATCATATGACATAGGACGGAGACCCAAAGAAGGTGAGGGTATGAGCCATTTAGATACTGGAGGAAAGAGCATACTAGGCCTCTGTCATTGCACGGGTCCCTCACATGAGAGACACTGAGGTCTTGAGGCCTAACTGGGCTTCTCATTTGGGGGAACAAGTTGACTAACATGGCTGGAACAAAGCAAGCAAGGGAAAAAGGGAAAGAGTTGAAATCAAAGAGGTAATAGTGGTGCATGCAATGGGATTGGGAGCAGGACACGCACGCACACACACACACACACACACACACACGCACACACACACACGATTCCTGACTCTTGAACAACACAGGCTTGAAGTGCATGGGTCTATCCATATGTGGATTTTCTTCTGCCACTGCCACCCCTGAGATAGCAAGCCTAACCCCTCCTCTTCCTCCTCTCCTTCCTCAGTCGACTCAATGTAAAAATGATGAGGATAAAGACCTCTACGATGATCCATTTTACTAAATGAATAGTAAACATATTTTCTCTTTAGTATTTTGTTTGTATTATTATATTTTTTTAGAAAGCAGAATTTATTGAGAGGACAGAAAAACTCCCACAGTGGGAGAAGACCTGAAGGATTTGCCTTATTATTTTATTGATAACATCTTTTTTCTCTAGCTTATCTTATGGTGAGAATACGGTATATAATACATATAACAAACAAAATATGAGTTACTGTCTGTTTATATTATTGGTAAGGTTTCTGGTCAACAGTAGACTATTAGTAGTTAGGTTCTTGGGGAGTCAAAGTTATACACAGATGTTTGACTACAAGGGATGTCAGGGTCCCTGCATTGTTCAAGGACCAACTCTGTGTATAGATAGATAAATAGATAGATACAGAGATTTGTTATATGTAACTTGCTCATGTGATATGAAGGCTGAGAAGTCCCGACACCTGCATTTGCCAAGCAGGAGACCCAGGAGAGCTAATGGAGTAAGTTCCATTCCAGGAGGGGCAGACTGGAGACCCAAAAAAGAGCCAATGTTTAAATCTAAGTGTGAATGAAGGAAAAGACTGATGTCCCGGTTCATGCAGTGAGGCAGGAAGAATTCCGTCTTACTCAGCCTTTTTGTTCTATTCAGGTCTTCTATTGATTGGATGAGGCCCACTCACCTTAGAGAGGGCAATTTGCTTTACTCAGTTCACAAATCCAAATGTTAATCTCATCTATAAATACCCTCAATTTCAATTATACACAGAATAATGTTTGACAAAATTTCTGGGCACTCTGTTGGCCAGTCAAGTTGACACATAAAATTAATCATCACAGGAGGCAATCCTAGTAATTCTGGCTTTCAACTGGAGAGAGATGGGGAGACACTGGAGAATTTTGAGCAGAGGAGATATAAGCTGACTCAAGTTCTAGCAGTTGACTCAAGTTCCCTGGCTGCTGGGTTGAGGAGAGATTGTAGCAATAGGGTAGGGGGAGGGCAAAAGTGGGGGCAGGGAGACAAGTTAGGAGCAACTGAAATAATCTAAGTGAGGAATATGGGTGGCTTGGGCCAAAATGCTACTGGTAGAGATGGTGTGAAAAGGCCCTGGTTATAGATACATTTTAAAAATAGAGCCAGCTGGGCTCAGTGGCTCAGCCTGTAATCCCGCGCCTTTGGGAGGCTGAGGTGAGTGGATTGCCTGAGCCCGCGGATTCGAGACCCGCCTGGGCAAGCAAGACCTCATCTCTACAATAAAATCAAAAAATTAGCCGGGCGTGGTAGCGCGCGCCTATAGTTCCAGCTACTTGGAAGGCTGAGGCGGAAGGATCGCCGGAGCCCAGCAGGTCGAGGCTGCGGTGGCCGGGAGCGGCCAATGCACTCGTCTGGGCAACGGAGTGAGACTCCAATTCAAAAAAAAAAAACAAAAAACATTATCCTGTGGCCTATATAAAACCCCAAAGGATGTCCCAATAATTACCCCACACCATTTCAACAGCAGTAATCCATGGGAATAAAAGCACAGGGGCCTGGAGAAATGAAATCCATGTACAGTCAATGAACAAGAAGCTAGGTGGAAAATTGTTTTAGCCACTGCGCTCAATAAGTGTAGTTTGGCTGCCTGCTATGAGCCAGGTGCTTATGTTAACAAAGATAAAAATGGCATGGTGCCTGCCCTCAAGGAGTCTACATTTGACAGGAAAAGAAGGAAAAACAAAGAGAGAACCCCACTTGGAAGTGCTAAATGCTATAGAAGAGTCTTGATTCAACCAATGAATTCTAGAAACACTTCATGGAAAACGTAGCAACTGAGCCAAGTTATAAGAGATGAGTAAGAGTTAGTCCAGCTAAGAAAGGCTGGTATACCAGGGAGAATATCACCAGAATACACAGGATTAAGTGGGCAATAGATGGATGTGAGACTAGAGACAAAGACAGAGATGATCATCTCCAGGGATACATTCCTTTTTTTTTTTTTTTGAGTTGAAGTCTCATTCTGTCGCCCAGACTGGAGTGCAGTGGCACGCTCCCGGTCACCGCAGTCTCACCCTGCCAGTCTCCAGTGATCCTTCCTCAGTCTTCCAAGTAGCTGGAACTAAAGGCACGCTAC
>CAUYQG010037120.1:0-32442 GCA_963574415.1 Tarsius wallacei | reverse complement strand
AATGTCTCTATTTGTTGTACTAAGTTTTGTGTTAGTTTGGAGGTGATAAGAGACTTTAAAAAAAAAAGACATAGCCCCTATTTGGAATTGCATTTAGGCCACTACTATTCAACATAGTACTGGAAGTCCTACCAAAAGCAATCAGGCAAGAGAAAGAAATAAAAAGCATCCAAACTGGCAAGGAGAAGTCAAAATATCTTTGCCCGCTGATTACATAATTTTATACCTAGAAAACTCTAACGACTCCTCCAGGAAACTCCTAGACCCAATAAACAAGTTTAGTAAAGTTTCCGGACACAAAATCAATGTAAAAAAATTCAGTGGCATTTCTAAAACACCAATAACACTCAAGCCAAGAACTCAATCCCGGGGAGGAAGGAGGGAAAATATAGCATCAGTAAGGGTATCTGATCTCAAATCAGACAAAGTGAGGACTAAAGGGAGGCCCAAACTTTACCTGTACAATGACCACTTATTTGCCTAATCCTGAATTGTACCCGACATCTTTAAAATAAATAAGAATATTTTTTTAAAAGAGCTCAATTCCATCTATAATAGTCAGAAAAATAAACATAAAATATAATAAAATAGAAATTCATTTAACCAAGGAAGTAAAAGATCTCTACAAGGAGAACAACAAAACACTAATGAAAGAAATTATAGCCTGGGCGTGGTAGCTCAATCTTGTAATCCCACACTTTGGGGGGCCAAGGCAAGAGGATTGCCTGAACCCACAGGTTCGAGACCAGCCTGGGGAACATGATGAGACCTCATCTCTTCAATGAATCAAAAAACTAACCGGGCATGGTAGCGTGCACCTGTAGTTTCAGCTACTTGAAAGACTGAGGGGGAAGGATTGCTGGAGCCCAGCAGGTCAATGCTGGGGTGGCTGTGAGCATGCCACTGCACTCCAGCCTGGGGGATGGAGTAAGACTCCAATACAGAAAAAAAAAAGAAATTATAGATGACCCAAACAAATTAGAGAACATCCTTTGAACATGGATTAGAAAAAACAGCATTATTAAAATGACAATATTGCCCAGAGCAACCTAGATTCAATGCAAGCTCTATCAAAATATCATCATTTTTAGACCTAAAAAAATATCCTAAAGGTTTTATGGAGCCAAAAAAGAACCCAAATAGCCAAAACAGTCCCAAATAAAAAGAACAAATGCAGAAGTATCACAATGCCTGACTTCAAATTCTACTACAAGGCTATAGTAATTAAAACAGTATGGTATGGGTACAAAAATAGACAAATAGGTAAATGGAACAGAATAGAGAGCCCAGAAATAAAGCCACATGCCTACAACCAACTGATCTCTGGCAAAGCAAACAAAGATAAGCAATGGGGAAAGGACACTCTATTCAATATATGGTGCTGGGAAAATTGGCTAGCCATATGCAAAAGAATGAAATTGGACCCCTTCACCATATACAAAAATTAACTCAATATCAATTAAAGACTGAAATGTAAGGCCTGAAACTATAAAAATTCTAGAAAAAAAACTAGGAAAATCTCTTCTAGACATTGTCCTATGCAAAGAATCTTGACAAAGACCTCAAAAGCAAACACACACACACAAAATAGACAAATGGGACTTAATTAAACTAAAAAGTTTCTACAAAGAAAAAGAAATAATCAACAGAATGAACAGAAAACCTATGGAATGGAGGAAAAAAATGGAAATTATGCCTCAGAGGAAGGACTAATATCCAGAATCTACAAAGAACTGAAAAACTCAGCATGAAAAAGCAAACAACTTCATCAAAAAGTGGGCAAAGGACATGAGTAGACACTTTCCAAAAGAACACACAAGCAGACAACAAACATATGAGAAAATGTTCAACATCACTAGTCAGCAGGGAAATGTAAATATCTCCCTACACCAGTCAGAATGGCTATCATTAAAAAGTCAAAGAACAATAGATGTTGGTATGAATTCAGGGCAAAGGGAACACTCATACACTAGTAGTGGGAACTAGTTCAACCACCATGGAAAAACAGTATGGAGATTTCTCAAAGAACTAAAACTAGAAATACCATTCAGCCCAGCAATCCCATGACTAGTTATTTACCCAAAGGAAAAGAAATCATTATATAAAATACGATACCTACACTTGTATGTTCACTGAGGTACTACTCAGAATAGCAAAGTGATGGAACCAACCCAGGTGCCCATCGCCAATTACCTAGATAAATTACCTAGATAAATAAAATCAATCTCTCTCTCTCTCTCTCTCTCTCTCTCTCTCTCTCTCTCTCTCTCTCTCTCCCCCTCTCCTTGGAATACTATGTAGCCATAAAAAAAAAAATAAAATCATATCCTTTGCAACAACATGACAGAGCTGGAGAACACCATCCTAAGTGAACTAACTCAGAAACAGAAAAAATAGCCACCACCTAGTCACACTTATATGTGGGAGCTAAATGGACATAAAAATGGAAATAGGGACACGAAAAGGGGGCAGATAGGGAGAGGGTGAGGGTTCCAAAGCTGTATGTTGGGTACAATGTTCTCTACGTGAGGAATGAAGACGCCTGAAGCTCAGCCCCCATCAGTACGCAATATGCCCAAGTAGCAAGCATGCACTCATACCTTCTGCAGGTAAAATTTAAGAGAGAGAGAGAGAAAATCAACCTACACCAAAACGATAAGCTAAGGAAAAAGTTGTACTTAGGATAAGAACTTTTCAGTTTTTCCAAGTGGAATAGCCCTAACTCTCTAGGCTTTGGATTTTTCCTTTGTAAAACAGTAGTATTGGACAAGATTGCTAAGAGTCCTTATTAGTAAAATTTTACAAATTCTGGAGAATAAGCACAAGTGTGCTTCCTATTGGTGGCTTTAGTACATAGTGCTTAAAAGTAAAGGACATGCATTAGAGAGAATATTGCTCAAAGTCAAGCTTCACTACAGTCATTTACCATTAATTATCTGTCACCAAATGACTTAACTTTTAAACTCCAGTAACCCCATCTATGAAGCAGGGCCATCAACACATACCTTGAGAGGATGTTATGCGTCTCCAATATGAAATCAATGTGCACTGCCTAGAGGAAAGTCCATCACATTAAGTACTCAATACATAAATGGCAGTTATGGAATTCATATATGCATGAATTCATATTTATATATAAATTCATATATACTATATATTCATATATATGTAAATTCTGTAAGTGCATCATTTATGTGTGTGTATATGTATATACAGGTTGTATACACATAGTTCATTCACATGTGTATATGAACATTCAGATAGTTCTAAGCCAGTGTTTGGGTTAGACTAGTAATGATTTTTTTTCAAAGAAAGCAATGCTTATTTTGGTAATTACATCTCCTAGTACTTATTATATGCACCAAAAGGCCAAAATCACCTTCAGAGTATATAGTTTGTTTTCCTCAAAGAGTACCTTTGTCATATCTGGCTATATATAAAGAAATGGTTTGTAATGATTTATAAATGCCTGATTATTAAACAAAAACATTGCAAACATCCCACAATTGAAAACTGCATTTGCTCAATGTATGCTTAAATTAATATTTTAATATAACTTCATGTAAATGAAAACAATAACTAATGTATACAATTTGACTTGCAGGAAAGAAGCAATGGCATATGACTGCTTAGTAAATATGAAATATTTATGTTTCATGTGCTACCTGGAGAAATTAAAGCATTCTGCACTACTAGGCTATCCCTTCAACTAAAGATGTGCTAATAACATTACATGAGCTGGAGAGACTAGGGAGAAGGCTGGTAAAATAATCTATCTGGTACTCCCCTTGACACCTGGTCACAGATTCCCCCTTAGTCAATGTGAGACCCGACTTCAAATCACATCTGCAATGATTCCTTGATATTTGCTCCATATACTAGGTTGTTCTATTGTAGGAAATCAGAATAGCCAGGTCTTTCTCATGATCTTAGCATACCAAGGAGAAAGCAAAGAGGACTTCTGTACTAACTGCTAGGAAGCAAGTTTTACTTTACAGCATGTTTTCATGCATATCTGTTACTAGAACAGATTTGCCTAAAGCAAAAACTTATGAGACAATGTTCACACTTTTGGGAAAGGCACTATCCCACAAGATGAAATAGAAGTGATCCAATAATATAGTCAAACTGGTTCCATGTGCCTGTAATGTGCAAGGCGATGGGAATTCGAAGCTGGAGAGGTTGATGCTGTAATGCAGCCTTAATTCGTGTGTCAGTGATGCAATCTGAAGCCCTAAAGATCATCAGAAGATGCACCTGTGCTAGGAACACAACTGGGCGCTAAAACCTAGTCCAGCTGGGACTGATACTGGTGGGCTAGCAAGCGTTTCCTGAGGCAAGTGAGACTTTCCATCTCAGCCCAATATTCAGGTTCTTGACACCATCACAAGAAAGAATTGACGGACAAAGAATAAAACGAAAATGAAAGCAAAAGCAAAAGAGTTTTATTGTAAAACAAAAGTACACATTCAAGAGAGTGTACGGGCGTACTCCAGAGAGTGAGTCACGCCCAGCAGGGGTTTGGGGTTTCTTTTCATAGCTATCTTCAACTAAGGAGTGGAATATTCATATTAGGGGGCCAAATATTCATGGATTTTCTGGGAAAGAGGGGAGGTTTTCCTGGAATTGGATACCCTTCTCTTTTCTGTCCATATTGGTCACAACCAGAACCGTCATGGCGCTAGTAGGTGTGTCATTTAGTATGCTAAGGTATTTCAATGAGGGTATAATGAGCTTGGAGGTCATTTGCTGGTCAAATCCATTTGCCTTGTTGCATTAGACTAGATTAAACTAGGGGCAGACAATAAATGTTGTAACCAGGTTTCCAGAGCCTCTGATAAACATGTCCTTTTCTTGTGAGTCATGTGACTTCTTAACTGCTCCCTGGTATGTTCCACTCTCCTGTGACCACTCAGCCCTACTCCTACCTCAGGACCACAAAGGCAACCCCTGGCTAGTGCCCTAGATTGACAGGAGATTTACCTACAGGAGAGTTCCCTAAACTGGAGGAACACGCTACTGGTATTTGGCTCATCGCTGAGTCCTTTATTTACCTGAATGAGGTGAGAGCTGAACTGAAAGAAAAACAAAAGAGATTTGTTTGCCCTTTATAAAAAGAGGGAAAAAACAGAATCCCTAAGGGGAAAAAAAAAGAAAGATGCTTTGACAAGATTGTGCTTCATGCTGTGATAAAGCCTACAAAATCTTCTATAAAACTTACCTTACTTAATGATGCTTCTTTTTATAACCATTAGTGCCAATAACTGATATCCAGTCTTTCTTTTCCTTCAGGTGAAAGAAATCAAAGCATTTTACCCCAAAATATATTTCTTTGACATATTTTGAAATAGCTGCCATAAGGCCAGCAAACTGAAGTGGCCCTGCAAAGCTGTCTTTTGTGGGAGACATTTGCATCCGTTGAGAATTTCCATTCATGTAGTCAGGCCTTCCTTTTCTAGACCTTCCCTGGATTTTGGAGCAACCGAAAGTCTCACACCTGTAAAGGTCTGAAAAGTAACTTTTGTCATCTCTTCCCTCTGAAGGCTACTACCTGTAAGGTTTCATCTATATTACAAGACCCTCTTTGCAAGTCAATCCTCTTTCTCTCTCCCTCCCATAGTCTGTCTTGCCACTATAACTTGTTTTTGCCGATGCCCTGAGCCCAAATTCTTTCTGTAACCTCAAGATGGTATATAAGCTTCTGTAGCTCCTTTGAAGGCTGGCTCTTCATTCTGAAGGCTCTCATGTATTCACGTAAAATGAATGTGCCTGCCTTTTCTCCAAATAATCAATCTGCCTCATGTCAGTGACTTTTCAGTGGACCTTAAGGGGGCAAAGGACTGTGGCCTACACACAAGCATACTGAAGAATACATTTCCTGACCTCTTTGTGGTTGACTAAGGCCATGAACTAGTTTCCTAAGGGTGCTGTAGCATAGTACCACAAACTGGATGGTTTAAAACAACACAAACTTTCGGTCTCACAGTTCTGGAAACTATACAGAATCAAGATGTTTGCAGGCCATGCTCTTTCTGAAACATTGAGGGGAGAATGCTTTCTTGCCTCTCCCTAGCTTCCGGTAGTGTGAATGGCATTGGAATGCAATTGAATAGTATTGGAACGCAAGGAATCTTTGGCTTGCAGCTGCAGCCCCACAATCTGCATCTCCATCATGACATGGCATTCTTCCCTCATGTGTCTGTGCCTGTGTTTTCTCCCTTTCTTATTAGAACCCCATTCATACTGGATTAGGGTCCACTCTACTGCAGATGACCTCATCCTCAATTGCATCTGCAAAGACCCTGCATCCAAATAAGATCAAATTCATAGGAATCAGGGCTTAAGATAGCCACATATCTTTTGGGGGAACACCATTCAACTCATATAAGCCATAGGAATGATTCTGAGACAGAGATCCTGCAGGATTAGTTTCTAAATGAAGGCCACAAGCTCCAGACCTCGCTGACAAGATGGGAGGCAGTGAGAAGACGGGGCAAAGCCAGTGGAGACAATGATGGCATTGAAAGTGACCTCTGCTTGTCTTTTTTGCTTATTATACATTAATTATAATGCATTAGCATGCTAAAAGACACTCCCACCAGCACCATGACCATTTACAATTACCATGGCAACTTCCAGAAATGACCCTATATGGTTTTAAAAGGAGAGAAAACTTTGATTCTGGGAACTCCCCACCCCTTTCCCAGAAAAACCCATGAATAATCCACCCCTTGCTTAGTACACAATCAAGAGATTATCATAAAAATAAAACCCCAATCATGTATGGTGGTGATTCTTCCTCACCCATAGAGCAGCCTGTTCTCTCCCATTTTAATAAACTTACTTTCATTTGCCAGCTGAAACCCCAGTGAAGCACAGGGGTCACTCTGCCTATGGATCTGTTTCTTTAATCAACTTTTCATCTCCTACTTACTGCTCACGCTTGAATTGCTTCCTCCACAAAGCCAAGAACCCACTTGGCCTCTCGAGCCAAACCCCAACTCCAGAGTTCGCCTGCATCAATCTGGCCAACAAATGTGAACAGCGGTAACATGTGTGTCTTTTTCAGGCTATAGTACTTGACTACTAGTGCCAGACATGGTGCAGTCTTTCTCTGCTTATGTTTCCTTACGGTATTCTAGGTGGTGGCTTTTTTGTTTTAGGTTATGTAGTAAAAACAGCATGAAGCTGATTTTTAATAGACCTGCAGTATGAGTAAGTAATATATTTTTATTGTCATCAGTCATTGCAATTTGGGGGCTGTTTGTTACTACAGCATAACTTAGCCTACCCTGACTGATATATTTGCAGGGTATGCCAGTTGTTTTCAGGCTCTGCTCCTTCTGAAACACTTAGGAGAGAATGCTTTCTTGCCCCTCCCTAGTTTCTAGGTTCTTGGCCCCTATACTTGAAGTGAGAACAAAACCTGCCCAAAGAAGCTCAGAGACATTCAGGTTAATCTAATTAAAAGGCACTGAAATTTGAACAGGGGAAATATAAGCAGCACCTTCCCTGGGGAAATTTCAGGTTAAAGATCTGAGAAAAACAAATAAAACAGTCAGTTCAGTAAAAGATTTAGTTTCTGATTTGTTTTGTTTTTAATGAAAAGTGGTTCCTATTATTGAATTTATACAGTGGCCTGAGCTCATTTAATCCTCACAATAACCCCATGAAGCAAGCACTTCTTATAGGTACAACTCTTCCTGCCTTGATCCTGAATCCCAGGAATTTGTCAAGATCAGACATATGGTCAGATATTTCAAACAGTAGAAAGACTGTGAAAAGATCTAAGAAGTAAGAATGGCCACATTAGAGGAAGGAAACAGAAGATTAATTCCAGCATGGATGGTGGTGGGAAATCTGGTACATTGTCCAAAAGGGACTAGATGTGTGCAGAAGTTTTCAATATAAATAGGACTTTTACAAATGGTGGAGAGAAAGGTATCAAAGAAATTCAGGGAGGAAAAGATAACAGGGCAAACACATGATAGTGAGAAAATGCAGGGTGTATTCCAGAATTAGACTGTCTAGGTGTTGTTAACTATTATTGCAAAGCTTTTATTAGACATCAGGACATGTTAGAGAAGTTTTATTGACAGTGGAGAGACTAGTTAGGTTTTGAAAGAGATAGGACACACTTTGGTTATGATTATGGGAGAGAGACTAGGATACATTACTTACTTTGAATTTATCATGAATGCATAAAGGAATTTTGAAAGAAGAGGAGAGACTCTATATGGTTGGAGCATTATAAAGTCTATAAAACATAACAGTTAGCCGGGCTCGGTGGCTCAGCCTGTAATCCCGTGCCTTTGGGAGGCTGAGGTGAGTGGATTGCCTGAGCCCGTGGGTTCGAGACCCACCCGGGCAAGCAAGACCTCATCTCTACAATAAATCAAAAAATCAGCCGGGTGTGGTAGCACGCGCCTGTAGTTCCAGCTACTTGGAAGGCCGAGGCAGAAAGATCGCTGGAGCCCAGCAGGTCGAGGCTGCGGTAGCCGGGAGCAGCCACTGCACTCCAGTCTGGGTGACAGAGTGAGACTCCAACTCAAAAATAAATAAATAAATAAATAAATAAAATAAAATAAAATAAAATATAACAGTTAACCAATGTAGTGTGAACTCCGGCTACGTGGATTTGAATACTGGCTATGGTAGGCAGCCTCTGAGATGGCCCTCAGTGAGCCCTGCCTTCTGGAATTCTTGCCTTTTTGTCCTCTCCTTCCAGCAAATAGAATGTGGCCAAGGTGATGGGACATCACTAATGTAGTCCCTAATCACTAATGAGATTAGGTTAAAAGACTGGGGCTTCCATCTTAGATGTTATCTCTCTCTCTCTCTCTCTCTCTCTCTCTGCTTCTCCCCTCATGTGTGCACTCACGCACAATATTTGTTTTTGCTCCCCTTTGCTTCCCCTTGTGCACTCTTTCCCAAATGGCTCACCCTGAGGCACTTGCAATGTCTTGAGCCTGTCCTATGAAGAGACTTAAACATCCAGGGACCCAAACCTGCCAACAATCCTATGAGTGAGCTTGAAGTGAATTTCCTAACCTCCACAGTCAAGTTTTCAGATTAAGCCGCAGCCCAGGTCAATAACTTGACTGCAACCCATGAGAGATCTTGAACCAAACACATCAGCTAAGCTGTGCCCACAGACATAGTGAGATTATTATTATTTTTGGTTTTAAGCTCCTGTTCTTGAGATAACTTGTCATACAGCCATACATAAGTAGCATATCCTACTATTCCATATTAACCAGGTGGTCTTGGTCAAATTACTTAATTTTTCTGAGCTTCAGTTTCTTCATCTGTAAAATTAGGCCTTAATAGTAATATATAACTCATAAAGATATTATGAATTATAAATGAGATAATACGTTTAAATTACTAGGACAGTGCTGAGAACACAGTAAGTCTTCAATAAATGTTAGCTAATTTTTTATTGTAAATATTATGGCAGACATTAGTAATGGTAAATAAGGCTACAATTAAGACGGGAGCTTACTCAGGAATCAAAAAGTTGCACATGTAAAAGAAAATCTAACTCAACATGTCTTAACCAGTAAAGTAAATTGAAAATTTAACAGAACTGAGGTCCAGAGATGGGGACTTGAGGACAATTATTAAGGTCTCTGAATCCTCTTCTCTGTAATTTTCCAGGCTCTGCCCTTTCTCATCTCTCAGCTTGCTCTATGCCCCCTTCCAACATGAAAGCAAAATAGTCACAGTAATCTCAGGCCTTACGCACTCATCATACAAACCCAATGGACCATCTCTTCACCTAACCAACGAATCCAGGGTTTTACACCAAGTAGGCCAACTTAGGTTATGTAGCCATATATGGATCTATCTTTTTGATCATGGGAATGTCCATCACTGCCTATGTTAAATGCCCTTCCTTCAGCCAATCATAAGGTGAAGATGTTAGTAATGCGGCATTAGTCCATAAGGGAACATGGTTGGAAATGTGAGTAAGGTCAATCTCATTATACAACATGGTTATTGCTAATGAAGGAAAGAGAGAATGAGATACTAAGGAGACAATGATAACATCAACCACAGGAAGCTATTGCTGTGGTCCCAACTGTGAGCTCATAGGACTTGCACTATGGAAATCAGTATCAGTGAAAGCAAAAGAATCATCAATATGGGTGAGTGTGAGAGTTGGGAAGGTTAGAAAAACACACGATTTAGTGCCCACGTGGATGGATAGCTGAAGGAAAAGAGGAAGTTGAAAAGGCTTAAGACTAGGGAAATGAGAAGGAATGACACTTATAGAGCTAAAAGGCTCATAAGGACACATAATAGATTCAGAGTGACATCAACAAGATTGGAGAACAGAAGTCTCCATCTTCACTCCCACACAGAGATATTCAGCTAGCAGCTATCCACAGGCAAAAATACCATCATAGGTATCTCAGAACTCAGAAGTGAGAACCCTCTAAGCTACAGTAGAACCAAGAAAAACCATAATCAAACAATAAGAGGAATAGTTCTCTTTGACCATGTAGCCCCTCCACCAAGCTAGCACAATACTGCACACAGAGACATGGTTTCTATAGTAGGAAAAATGAGTTGGAGGTGAACATTCTGCTTTCTCACCATTTTGGGACCCTGCACAAGAGGTTCACTCCTGTCTCATTCCCATGGGAAACATTGAAAGTACTGGCAGTACTAGACTACCTGGGATCCATTAGAAACAAAGGATCTGGGTGGAGCTCACAGTAATCAGTGATGGACCTTGGTGAACGCTCTGCATTCCAACCAATGAAGAAACTACTCCAAAGAAACTGGTCAATAACATCACGTTGCAAAAAACATAGCCCATGGGTCTTCCAGGTTCAAATCCCTTACCAGCTTTGCCACACAGCCTGGGTAATATTTAAGTCTTCCCTAGATAGAAAGGCAACTGTAGGTCAGAAATTGCCTGTGGAGGAAACATCAGGTCCTGCCTAACCCTGGTGACAGAGAAATGATTAAGTTCCAGTCTCACATTAAGTCTTCCTCAGGTCAGGAAACAACTGCAAGTCAGAAATTATCCACAGAAGGAATATTTGTCTCCATCCAACTCTAACAATGGGGAAGAGATTCAACTAAACCCTGCCGCTCTTCTTATGGCTACCCCAAGCCAGGAGGCAAACTGCAGAGCAGTGATTACCCACAGAAGAAGCATCTGGCCATAACCAATACCAGCTATTATAGATCAAGGTTTACACCAAACCTAGGTGCTGCTTAAGGCTACTGTAGGCTGGGAGGCAGGCCCAAGTCCACACATAGCTTTGTGGTATAGGATCTGGACCTGGTCACTACATGTGGCCAAGAACTCACTCAGTCATGGATCTCATCACAAAGCCCTGCCAACTACAGATTCCAAACAACCGTACCTCCCAGCTAGAAAAGACAATCTATGAACTTGCCCAATCAGAGACAATTGCAGAGCCCAGTTATCAGCCCTTCATGACGGCAGAGTTCAACCAGTAGTCTCACTGGGTCATGGAGTATAGCCATCAATTGCACTCAATCTCAAGCACAGAAAGCAACCCAGTCCAACTAGAAAACTTAACACCAAGGTCTACTTGTCTGGGTGCCCACCAGTTGGTCCCTCCAGCATCTCAGGCTATATTAAATAGTAAAGGTCTATAACCACCAAAAAACACTGATAAAGACAGGAAAAGCTAGCCATCTCCTCAAATGTGCAAGCATCAAAACAAAGACATAAGGACTGCAAAAAAATCAGGGAGCTGTAATACCAGCAAAAGAAACTAATAAAGACTCAAAAATGGATCCAGAATAAATGAAGATCTGTAAATCAACTAACAAAGAATTCACAATAATCCTCAAAAAGAAGTTTGGAGAAATAAAGGAAATCTGAATGGAAAAAGCAAATGATATTTGGAATACAATTAATTAACAAAATCAGAAGTTTGACCCAAAAAATAGAAATCCTAGAGATAAAGAATACAATAACTAAAATGAAAAATTCAATAGAAAACTTGAACAGCAGACTTGATCAAACAGGAAAAACAATCAGGGAGCTCAGAAACAGGATATTTTAAATCATCCAATCACATCAACAGATGTAAAGACGAAAACCACATGATTATATCATTAGATGTGGAAAAAGCATTTGATAAAATCTGGCACTCCTTCTTGATAAAAACCCTCAAACAACTAGGTGTGGATGGAGCATACCTCAAAATAGTAAGAGCCATCTGTGAGAAATTCAAGCCAACATATTGCTAAACAGACAGAAATTGGAAGCATTTCCCCTGAAAACTAGAACAAGACAAGGATACACACTCTTACTCCTCCTGTTCAACATAGTATTGGAAGTCCTAGCTAGAACAATCAGACAAGAGAAGGAAATCAGGGGTATCCAAATAGGAAAAGAGGAAGTTAAGTTATCCCTCTTTGCAGACAACATGATTCTATACCTCAAAAACCCAAGAGAATCTGTCAAAAATCTCCTTGCTCTGATAAAGGATATGGCAAAGTATCAGGGCATAAAATAAATGTGCAAAAGTCAGCCGCATTCCTATACACCAATAAACAAACAGAAACCAAATTAAAAAGCACAATCCCATTCAAAAATAGTCACACACAAAAAATGAAATACCTTGGCATCTTCCTAACCAGAAAAGTCAAAGATCTTTACAATGAAAACTATAAAAAACTGCTCAATGAAATCAAAGATGACAAAAATAAATGGAAAAATATTCCATGTTCATGGATTGGAAGAATCAACATTGTTAAGATATCCATCCCACCCAAGATAATCTACAGATTTAACGGAATACCCATTAAATTACCAGCAATATTCTACTCAGAATTGGAAATGACAATACAGGAATTCATATGGAAACATAAATGATCACAAATAGACAAAACAATCCTCAGGAAAAAAAAAACAAAGTGGGAGGCATCACGCTCCCAGACTTTAAGCATAATTGTAAAGCTACAGTAATCAAAACAGCCTGGTATTGGTAGAAGAACAGGCATATAGACCAATGGAACAGGACAGAGATTCCAAAAGCAAATCCTCAATTTCTCAACAAACTCATCTTTGACAAAGCCTCCAACATCAACCACTGGGGATATGAAAACCTATTCAGTAAATGGTGCTGGTGAAACTGGCTGACCACATGCAGAAAATTAAAACAAGACTCCCACCTATCTCAATACACAAAAATCAACTCTAAAAGGATCAAAGACCTATATGTAAAACCTCAAACTATAAGAATTTTAGAAAAAGCAGGAGACATTCTTATGGAAATTGGAACTGGCAACCAATTCCTGATCAAAACCCCAAATACCCATGCCATAAGAGATAACACAGACAAGTGGAACCTCATAAAATTGACAAGTTTCTGCAAGGCCAAAGAAACCATCAAGAGAGCAAGGAGACAATATTTGCCAAGTTTGTATGTCTGACAAAGGCCTAACATCTAAGTTCTACAAGGAACACAAACATGACGAAAATTAGAAAACAAGCAGCCCCATTACAAAGTGGGCAAAAGATATGAATAAACACTTCTCAAAAGAAGACATAGAAGCAGCTAACAGATACATGAAAAAATCCTCAGCCTCAACAATCATCAAAGAATGCAAATTAAAACCACACTGAAGCCGGGCTCGGTGGCTCAGCCTGTAATCCCGCGCCTTGGGAGGCTAAGGTGAGTGGATTGCCTGAGCCCGCGGGTTCGAGACCTGCCTGGGCAACTCGGTGAGACCTCATCTCTACTATAAATCAAAAAAATTAGCCGGGAGTGGTGGCGCGTGCCTGTAGTTCCAGCTACTTGGAAGGCTGAGGCAGAAGGATCGCCGGAGCCCAACAGGTCGAGGCTGCGGTGGCCGGGAGCGGCCACTGCACTCCAGTCTGGGCGACAGAGTGAGACTCCAACTCAAAAAAGAAAAAAAAAAACCACACTGAGATATCACCCAACTTCAGTCAGGATGGCCATCATCAATAACAAAAAACAATAAATGCTGGAGAGGATGCCGGGAAAGGGGAACACTTCTACACTGTTGGTGAAAGTGTAAACTAGTACAGCCTCTGTGAAAAACAGTGTGGCAATTCCTAAAAGATCTAAAAGTCGACCTCTCATTGGACCCAACAATACCCTTCTGGGAACATACACAGAGGAACTCAAGTCAGTCTATAAAAAAGATACTTGTACATGCATGTTTATTGCAGCATTATTTACAATAGCAAAAACATGGAACCAATTGTGCTGCCCATTGAAAGAGAACTGGATTTTTAAAATGTGGTACATATACAGAATGGATTATTATGCAGCTATAAAGAAAGGCAAAATTATGAAATCTGTAGCAACTTGGATGGACTTAGAGGCTATAATACTGAGTGATCTATCGCAGAAACAAAGAACCAAGTATCACATGTTCTCACTCATAAGCGGACCATAAACAATTACCATAATACTATAATAAAGAGATTGGCAACAGTGGGAAACTGGGGTGAAGGCACACCTCACCAACAAGTATACCTGTATAACAAACATATGTATTCCTAACACTGAACTGTACCCCACATATTTAAAATAAGAAACTTATTTTTAAAAATTAGTAATAAAAAAATAAATAAAATCATCCAATCAAGGGAAAGAAAAGAAAAAGGAATGAAAAAAAGAAGCCTATAGGAATTATGAGACATCATCAAAAGAACTAACCCTCACATAATTGAAATTGCTTAATAAGAAGACAAAGAAAAGGACTAGAAAAAATATTAAAGGAGATAATGGCTGAAAACTTCTCAAATCTAGGGAAAGATGACAACATCTAGGCACAGGAATCTCAGCAGTCACCAAATTTAACCCAGAGAAGAGTTCACCAAGATACATCATAATCAAATTATCAAAAATTAAAGGCAAAGAAAGCATATTGAAATCATCAAGAGATAAGAAACATATAATATTCAAGGGAGATCCAATATGGCTTTTAGTAAGTGTCTCAGCAGAAACCCTATAGACCAAAAAAAGACTGAGATGAAGGGGGAAAAAAAGTGCTGAAGGAAAAAACTGCCAACCAGGAATACCAGCAAAGCTGTCCTTCAGAAATGGAGAAGCAAAAACTTTCTCAAACAACAACTAAAGGAGTTTTACACTAGACCTGTTTTACAGAAATTGCTAAAGGGAGTTCTTTAAGCTGAAAAGAAAGACTGCTGATTAGTAACAAAATCACAGGAAACTAAAAAAAATTCAATGGCTAAGTAATTACCTAGTCACACTCAAAATTCACTATTACTATAAGGGTGTGATATAAGGCAATTTTATCCCTACTAGGAAAGTCAATAGAGAATTGTTGAAAATAATTGGAGCTCAACAAATTGTTAAGAACTACAAATTACACAAACAAATGGAAATATTGACATCAAAATCATAAAAGAAGGAAGAATAGGTAAAAGTGTAAAGTTTTTGCATGCAATTAAAGTCAAGCTGTTACCAGCTCAAAGTAGCCTATTTTAGGGATAAGATATTTTATGTAAACCTCATGGTAACCACAAAGGAAAAACCTTTGGTAGTTGCACAATATATATATTTTTAAGATTCAAAGCTTACAACCAAGGAAAACCATCAAATACAAAGGAAGACAGAAAGAGAGGAAGAAAGAAACAAAACACCTACAAAGTAATAAAAAAACCACATTACAAAATGGTAGTAGCAAGTCCATACCTACCAGAAGTTACCCTGAATGTAAATGGATTGAATTATCCCATAAAAGGACATAGGGGAAATGAATGGCTTTTCAAAAAATAAGATCCAACCATACCTGCCATGGTACCTACAAGATATTTACATTACTCGTAATGACACCCATAGACTGAAAGAATGAAAAAAGTCAGTCCACACAAATGGAAGCCAAAAGAGGTCAAGGGTAGCTATACTTAAATCAGACAAAGTAGACTATAAGTCAAAAACTAAAGAAAGAGACAAGCAAGGTCATTACATGATGATAAAGGGGTTAATTCACCAAGAAGATATAACAATTGTAAATATACATGCACCTAATATTAAGTACCTAAATACATGATGCAATTATTAAATGACATGAAGGGAGAGAGAGATTGCCATGCTGTAAGAGCAGGGAACCTCAATATCTCACTGTCAACAATGGACTAGATCATCTAGACAGAAAACCAACAAAAGAAAATTAGACTTCAGTTACACTTTAAACCAAAGAAACCTAACAGACATGTACAGAATATTTCACTCAACAGCAACAGAATACACATTCTTCTCAAGTACATACAGAACATTCTTCAGAATAGATCATGTTAGTCCAGAAAAATGATCTTAACAAATTTAAAGGGATTGAAATCATATCAAACATATTTTCAGATTGTAACCAAGAATTTGCATTTCAACTTTTGAGAAACAGTTTAAAGCTTTTTACTCTCTTAACCTACACCTCAAAGATTTTTTTTCCCTTTCTAATCTAATTGTGCAATTGCTTAAGAAATGCCAGAGGCTGTTTCAGAGTCTGACGTTGAAATAGCAGTATGGAGACTCCGTGGTAGAATTCTCCATTGTTTAAAGGTCACCTTAAGGTGATTCATCCACAACCTGACCATAATTGTGATGGTGTCAGCCAGTTCTCCAGGTGGACAATTCAAGATAATCATTAAAGCAAGAACAGTTCCCTGTGTAGCTCCCAGATACTCCCCATTCTATTATATCCTTTAAAATCCCTTACCCTCAACCTCAAATTGTGAAATGGCTTGTTTGAGGCATGCGTCTGGCCATTCTCATATCTACCAGCATTTGGATTAAAATCACCTTCCTTCCACTACATCTCAGGTTTCTTTATTTCAGTGTGCAAGTAATGAGCAGCCCCACTTGCTATCAGCAACAAGATCACAATGGCATGGAACTAGAAATCAATAACAGGAGAAGGCTCGGAAAACTCACAAATATATGAAATTAAACAAGATACTCCTAAACAACCAATGGGTCACTGAAAAAAATCAGAGGAAATAATAAAATGAAACATAGCAAAATGCATAGGATTCAGCAAAAGCAGTCATAAAGGAGAAATTTATAGTGATGAATGTCTTTATCAAAAAATCAAAAAAGATTACAAATCAATAATCTTCCATTACAACTCAAGGAACTAGAAAAAGAAGACCAAACTAAGCCCAAAATTAGCAGAAGGAAGGAAATAACAAAGATTAGAACAGAAATATTTGAAATAAAGACCAAATAAAGACTTAGTTTTCTGAAAAGATATAATTGACAACCCCTTAATTAAACCAAACAGGAAAAAGAAGAGACTACTCAAACAAATAAAATCAGAAATGAAAGAGAAGACATTACAACTGATACCAGTGAAATATATAGGATCGTAAGAAACAATTACGAAAATTTATATTTTGATAAATTAAATAACATAGAAGAAATTAATAAATTCCTAAACACACAAAACCTACCAAGATTGAATCATGAAGAAATAGAAAATATGAACAGATTAATAATAAGTAAGGTGATTGAGTTAGTAGTAAAAATTATCTTATCAAAGAAAAGCCCAGGACCAAACAGCTAACAAACATTTAAAGAAGAGCTAATACCAATTCTTCTCAAGCTTTTTCAAAAATTCAAAGTAGAGAAAACCCTTTCAAAGCGTTCCGTTTTACAAAGCTACCATTACCCTGATACCAAGCCAGACAAGGACATTACAAAAAAAGAAAATAGTCCAATATCCCTGATAAATATAGATGCAAAAATCCTCAACACAGTATTAGCAAACCAAATTCAAGAACACATTAAAAGAATCATTTAACATGATCAAATGGAATGCATCCTCGGGATGCAAAAATGGTCAACATAAACAAATTGATAAACGTGATACCCATTAACAAAAGGAGGAATAAAAATCACAATCATCTCAGTAGATGCAGGGAAAGTATTTGTCAGAATTCAATACCCTTTCATGATAAAAACTATCCACAGATCGAGAGAATGCACCTCAACACAATAAAGACCATATATGACAGGCCTGTAGCTATTATTCTCAGTGGTACAAAGTTGAAAGCTTTTTCTCTAAGATCGGGGACAAGACAAGGAAACTACTATCACCACTTCTTTTCAGCACAGTACTGGAAGTCCTACCCAGATCAGTTAGGCAACAGAAAGGAATAACAATCCTCCAAATAAAAGAGGAAGAGATGAAATTATCTTCATTTGCTGACAACATGATCGTATATACTGGAAGCCCAACAACCCCATCAAAAAACTATTCGAATTGATTATCAAATTCAGTAAAGTTGCAGGATATAAAATTAAAAATACAAAAATCAGTGGCATTTTTATATACGAATCTCATTTACAATAGTGATCAAAAAATTAAATACTTAAGTGTAAATGTAACAAAGGAGGTAAAAGACAGACTTGGTTACTAAAAAATTATAAAATACCGATTGAATAAATTAAGGAAAACATAACTAAATGAAAAGATAGCCTGTGTTCATGGTTTGGAAGAATTAACATTGTGAAAATATACATACTATCTGATCTATAGATCTGCAGAGTCAATGAAATCCCTATCAAAATTTCAAGGTCATTTTGTCCCAGAGACTGGAAAAAATTCTTAAGTTCATATGGAACTGCAAATGACCCTCAATAGTCAAAACAATCTTAAAAAAGAAAAAGCGAAGGTAAAGGCATCACACTTTCTGATTTTAAAACATATTCTAAAATAATTTTAAACAAAACAGCATGGTATTGGCATTAAAATAAACATATTGACCTATGGAAATCCCAGAAATAAACCCAAGCCTTTACAGTCAACTGATTTTTTTACAAAGGTACCAAGCACACACAAAGGGGAAAAAACCGTCTCTTAAATGAATGGTTCTTGGAAAACTGGATATTTACATGCATGAAAAAATAAAATTAGACCCATATCTTGTGCCATATACAAAAATCGACTGCAAATAGAGTAAGGACTTAAATATAAGATGTGAAATTTCAAGACTACTAGAAGCCAACACATAGAGTGGCTGAGCAATGATTTTTGGGATGTGACCCTGAAAGCACAGGCTATAAATGCAAAAACAGAAAAATGGAACGGTGTCTAACTAAAAAGCTTCTGCACAGAAAAGAAAACAATTAACAAAATCAAGAGACAACCCACAGAATGACAGAAGATAGTTGAAAACTATACATCTGATAAGGACTTAATATTAAAAGTATATAAAGAACTAAACTCAATAACAAAAACAAATAAATAACAAATAACTCTATTAAAAATGGGTAAAGGACCTGAATAGCCATTGCTCGATACCAGACATACAAAGGGCCAATCGGTACATGGAAAAAAAAAGTTCAGCATCACTAATAATTATCAAATTAAAACTACAATGAGGTATCACCTCACACCTGTTGGAATGACTTTCATCAAAAAGATAACAAGTGTTGGCGATGTGGAGAAAAAGAAATTCTTATACATTGTGGATGGGAACATAAATTAGTACAGCCATTATGAAAAATGGCATGAGGTTTCCCCAAACATCTAAAAAATAGGATTACCATATGATTTGGTGATCCCACTTCTAAATATCAATCCGAGGAAAGGAAATCAATGTTACTTGATTAATATCTGCACTCCCATGTTCATTGCAGCATTATACACAAAAGTCAAGGTATGGAAACAACCTAAATGTCCATCCACAGATAAATAGCTAAGGAAAATGTGGTATATACACACAATGAGATGCTATTTAGCCTTAAAAAGGAGGGGAGAAGGGGAAAGCTTGCTGCAACACGGATGAATCTGAAGGACATTACGCTAAGTGAAATAAGTCAGACAAGGAAGACGAACGCCACATGATCCCGCTCCTATGTGGAATCTTATAAAGCTGAATGCATAGAACTAGAGAGCAGAATGATGTCTACCAGAGACTGGGGGAAAAAGGTAGTGGGCAGTGGTTGATCAAAGTGTACAAAGTTTCAACAGTTATTGAAATCTATTCCACAGGAGGGAAACTATCGTCAATAACAATGTTATGCATATTATGTAAATATATAATAATTACCTATTCGTTACAACTAAGAGAGCTCATTTTAAATGTTTCACCATAAAAAATGATAGCTATATGAAGTGCTGGATATGTTGATTAGTTCAATTTACTCATACCACATTGTACACATTGCATCAGACCTTCACATTGTATACAATTTTTATGTCATTCAAAAATAATATTAATCATACATTTTAAAAATGAAATGCAAAATAATAACAATAACAGATTAAGGATTTATTCAGTGTCAGAGACTAGATCATAACTTCACATCCTACTTCTGCACTGGTTCCTGGGAACTGTTAGAATTTGCTAGAATCTTTCAAGTCTCAACATTTTGTGGTTCACATTCCCTTGGTCTTGCATGTTTTTTCAGGGTTCTTTGAAGGGCTGATTCTTCTCCCAACCCCTTTATCTAAAGTAGAGCATGCCCGAAATTATCCTATTTATGTTGAAATATTATCAGACAGCATGTTTTGTTCTTCTTAATCATTATCCTCCCGTGTTAAAATAAACATTCTACCAAGGCTAGGTAATCTGCACCTTTTTCACTACATGTAGGTTAGTACTATCAGAAAGCAGGAGCCCCAAAATATTTTTGAATGTGTGAATGAGTCGATGAATTGATTGGGTAGGCAGCAATCAACAAGATAAATCCCTGGCCCTACCCTTCTGGAGCTCACGTTACAGAGGAAGCCAACGTGTACCATGAACACCACAGTGAATTCAGGTCTACTCAAAAATACTATGTGCAGCACATTGCCACCAGCATTTCCCCTGCTAAAACAAATAAAAAGGCAAAGCATAAGAACAAATATTCTAGAACCTAAAGCCACAGTCTTGAGCAATCTCGAGCCTCCTGTATTTTCACTTCCTCTGGAGAGCACTTTCTCTTCAACTTCTGTTTTGTTTCCTTCTAAATTTTGATCTTATTTGGATCCCAACAACTGTCTCCATTTGACAGAGAAGAATAAACCTAGCGTAGAGAAGAAAAAGATCTTGTAGAAGATGTGTGATAGGAATGTTCTCTCACTCAGTTCTGAATGGAGCACAGATTCCTGTGCATACATATTGTGAGAAGTTTTTGATTGTTTCTAACTAATCTAGGACAGGATTTGAAAAACTAGTGGCCTGTGAGTACTTTCCATATGACAATGATGCATAACGTGAAGTGGGAGGCATTTCTAGGTAGGAATAAGGAAGTCTGGATTGTTTCACAAAATGTTGTCTTCTGAAATAAATACGAATGTCCATATGTGACAAAAATGAAAACTGGTGCTCAGAGAGGTTAAATTACTGTCCACATTTATAAAGGAAGTAAGTGTTGGAATTACATTCCTAATACTGACCTTTCTGACTCCAAATTCTATGCTCCCCTGCTAAACCTTGCAGTCTGGGTATAACATAATTATTCACTCCTTCATTCATTTAATCTATCTGAAACTGACATGGAAAGTTCTACCAACCCCAGGAACAATCATGGATGCTTGCCAGATTAGAAAGAAGTCACTTCTCTTGAGATTTTTGCTCTTCCACTAAATTGCACTAAAACGCAAAGTGCACATTGTGCCAAAGGGTCATTCTTTCGAAATTCATCAGAGCAGAAAGAGTACCAAATTCCAACCTGCTGCTGTTGGCATGACTTTTATCATTCTGGGCTGTAGTGATGAAATACTGGTCACCACGGCAATATTCTCTCATTAGCCAAACTCCTTGTTCAGAGCACTACAATTCTTCAAAGGAAAATAATCTCACAAAACTAGCCAAAGGGATTCCAGGCTAAGACTGCTGTTCCATTCCACCATGATATTCTGCTACTATTCCCCAGAGTACAGCACCACATTGAGGTGGCTGAATCTGGAAAAGAGTCTGACATCACTCACAGTGGGAGACAACCAGCCCACCTCCAAGGTGATTTAGATTTGGGCCATCAGCCTAAATCTCCTCCTCCTGAAGGAGAATTTTATTTGAAGAGTCTCATTGCCTTTTCCTGCAACTAACCCTTCAGCAATTACACCAAACTACCCTCCCATAATGCTCTCTTTAATTAGAATCTCAGGGAGAAAGGACAGGTTGTTATCCCTTCTCTTTAAAAAAAAAAGCACATGGGATCTTCATAGAAACGTGTGTGCCTCTTCTGCAGAAATTAACATTGCATGACATTGATCTAGAGAGTGGTACTCTTAATGGAGTTACAAAAGTTTTCTATATATTATCTCAGCACAATGGCTATGTTATTCTCACTATATATTTGCATAATTAAGTGGCTTCCTCAAATGAGCCTTCACAAGAAAGTCAGTTACCTTCGATTAAGATTTTAAAACAAACAAAAACCAATCCTTTACTTTGGTACAGATCAATAAGCATTCAAATAGTATTTATGGAACATTTACTTAGTATCGGCCATTGAATACAAAGGCCTGGTCTCTGTCTTTCAGAACTCAGAATTCAGTAAATGAGTGAATAACCAAACCTCATCGTAAGAAAATACATTCTATAAGAGAATAAAATATGAAATGCTATAGGAACACCTAAGAGAAAGAAATTAATTTTATACAGAGAAGGGAGGGTAGGGTCAACACTTAAACCTAAAGTTGAAGATATTTCATCAAGCAGAGAGAGCGGGACAAATATCCATCATTTGTAAAGGCAGGACAAGTTCATGTTCAATTGTGATGGTCTTTTGGATACAGTAATTTGGCTAACCTACACTCCTCAGTTATTCAGTAAAACGTTAATCTAGATGTTACTGTGATAATAATTTGTAGATGTCATTAAATTCTATTATCAGTTGACTTTAAGTCAGGGAGATTATTCAAGATAACGTAGGTATGCAAAATTCAATTGGCTGAATGAAAATCAGTATTCAGTCCTTTTTAAGAGAAAGAAAAATCCCACCAGTGGACACAAGCTTTAACCCATGTTTGAAAGTACCAGTCTTCCCTTTCTGATGAACTGCCCTATAGATTTCAGACTTCAGACTTATCTAGCCACTCCCTAAAATCACATAAGCCAATTCATTGCAATACTTGTAATATTAATTTTCTCCTGGTTCTGCTTCTCTGGTTGACCTCTGTCCGGTGCAAATTTTAGTACCTAGAAGCGGGGTGCTGGTGTAACAAATACGTAAAAATGTGGAAGTGGCTTTGGAATTGGCAATAAACAGCTGAACTAATTTTGAGGAGTATAATAGAAAAAGCCTACATTGTCTTGAACAGGCTATTAGTAGAAACATGAATTTTAAAGACTCTGCTATTGAGGACTCAGAGGAAATGGAGAACATTTTAGAAATACAATCACTGAGTAGGTCAGAAAGCTAAGTATACAACTGAATACCCCATCACAAAGCACAGCAAAGTTTTTACCAATACCAGGATTCAGAGGGGTCCAGAATTGAAGCTCAGGATGGTTTTAAAGAAAACCTTAGTGAATACTCTGAATTGGAACCCCTGGAGAGTTGCACCTAGGTGTGGGGGCAAATAGAAATGTAAATATAGCCATGCAAATATTGGAACTCAGCCACTGAACAAGCTCCATTCTTACTTAGATAATGATCACCTTCACCTGCCTCAGACACTGAATTGAGTACAGGATGCATGCCCCACCCCCCACCCCATGAAGGAAGAGAGCACCATCCAGAGTCTCTACAATTTTTCACATACATGCCAGACCTTCAATATGAAAATAGCAAGCATAACAAAAAACAAGTTGGGCAGAAAAAGACATCGAAATAGATCTATAAATAATTATTATCTAATATAGTAAATACCTATAATAAACTACTATGAGCTCAGAGATTTAAAGCAATATTTATTAGTTCGCAGTTTCTGAAGGTTAGAAGTCCACGCACAGCATAAAACTGGATTCTCTGTTCAAAATCTCAGTGTTGAAATCAGTAAGGCTGCATTCTCAGCTTGGAGTCCTCTTCCAAGCTCATTCAGGTTGTTGGAAGAACTCAGTTTTTTTGTGATCATAGCTTTATGAACCCCATTTTCTTGTTGGGGTTCAGCCACCTTTATGTACTTACCCTGTAGCCCTCTCACAGTATGGAAGCTTGCTTCCTCACAGCCAGCAGGAAAATCTCTCTTCAGTCTGCTATGAAGGAGTCTTATCAGAAGAGCAACTATCTCATCATCTTTGTTATATAATATAGCCTAATTCATAGAGGGATATCCCACAATATTCACAGATAACACTCAAACTCAAAAAGGAAGGGATTATGTATAAAATTTACACTGGGTAGAAGATGGGGGTGAGATCTTGAGGACCATCTTATAATTCTGCCTACTACATGACCCAAATACTGGTTTTATCTATGATTTATATGTAAAATAAAATGCATACCAATATGGACAATTTAACCAAAGAAATTACATCAATAAAAAAATGAAAACAGAAATGTTAGACGTAAAAAAAATGCAATAAGTGAAATTAAAAACTCATAGGTAGGGTTAGCAGCAAATTAGATGCAGCAAAAGAAAGGATTAGTCAAATGGAATGTAAATCAGTAGAAAATATATAACTAAAACCAAAAAAAGTCAAAAATATGAAAAGTACAGATAGAGGTAAAGTATATATTTTTCCATAATATATATGTAATTAAAGTCCCAGAAGAAGATTTTTAAAAGACTAAGAGAAAAAAACATATATTAAGCAACCCAAGCAGAATAAAAAGAAAACCACAACTCAGCATATCATAGTCAAATGCCTGAAAAGCAAAAGGAAAAAATAAATAAAACAGATGGAGAATTTAAAAATACATTAATTTCAAAGGAGAAACAAGGTTGATTTATCAACAGAAACGGAAGTCAGAGAACAGGAAGAATATTTGCAAAGGTCTGAGAAAAATAATAAACACAAACGTAAAACTCTACATACAGTGAAAATAACGTTCAAAGTGAAGGTAAGATAAAGACATTTCTGCACAAGAAAAAAAACTGAGATAATTTACATCCAGCAGATCTGTACAAAAAAGAAAACTTAAAATAAATTTTCTGGCAGAAGGAAAATGAAAATACAGATGGAAACCCAGAAATAGAGGCAGAAATGACGAATAATAAAAATGGCAAATATGTTGGCAAATGAATATAGACTACACAAAAAATTTAAGTTTTATGGATCTAAAGTATATGTAAAATTACAATGAATATTTTAAAAAGCAATAGAAGGTAAATGAATATAAAGTGTTTAAAATTCTAGTGCTACTGAAGAGGAGGTAAAGCAATTTATATGAAATTCATAAATTTAGGATCAGTCTTAATGTCTGGGATAACTACTTGAAGTAAAATAAAAGAATATAACACTAAATTTCTAATAAAGAGGAGAAATGGAATTTAGAAATATTTGCCCATTTCTAAATAAAGCAAGGAAGAAAATATTTCAGCATCTTAAAATGAGTCAGATGGAAGATAAGTAATATGAAGTGGTTTTGTTTTTGTCTTTGTTTTTGTTCATTGGAGTCTCACTCTGTCACCCAGGCTGGAGTGCAGTGGCCCGCTCACGGCCACTGCAGCCTCAACCTACAGGGCTCAGGCGACCCTTCCGCCTCAGCCTTCCAGATAGCGGGAGCTACACACAAACGCTTCCACACCCAGCAAATATGAAGTTTCAAAAGCAAAAATGTATCCGCAATTATATTCAAAAATGGACTAACTATTCCAATGAAAAGACCCAAATCATCAGACCAGACAAAACCTACATGCTGCTTATAGGTGATATACTTTAAATATAAGGACACAGAAAGGTTAACATTAAAAGGATTTTAAAAGATGAACTATGCAAAAACTCAACAAAAGAAATCTGAGGTAGTTATACTAATGTCATCCAACATAGACATTAAGGTAAGAAGCATTTTTAGAGATGAAGAGGCGTATATGATAATATGAGTCAATTCATCAAATGGAATCATTCTAAATTGGCGTGCGCCTAAGAACTTAATATCAAATGTATAAAGCAAAACTTGACAGAAAAAGGACAGAGAGCTATCATCATACCAGGAAATGAACATGGCATAGAAAGACACCCCCCACACCCCACATCTAAGGCCGATCTTTCCTCCCTGACTATAACTTGTAACTTCCTTATTCCTTTATACCCTGCTGGAATCCCAGGACTTCTTGTTCCCCATCTACACATTTTGTTTTTCAATCTTTCTTGGCTTTTATTATGCCACTATCCCCTCTTTCCATCACCCTCATTGATCACTAAATAACCTTATCCTACAAAACTTCCAAGGCCCAGCTCAAATGTCACCTCCCCCATGAAGTTTTCCCAGATTCCCCTTTTTGAGAATATGGAATTTTTCCACTTCAAATTCAGGAATTTGTTCAAGTTTCTTGGCATAATTCTACCTTAAGTTCTAATTATTTTTTCGCATGTCTTAATTTCTCCTTTCGTGAAGGTAAGATTTCCATATGCTTCGACTTTGCATGGAGTATGCCTGGCAGAACAACAATGGGAATTGAATACATACCTGTTAAACAAATGAACGTTGAATTTCCCCAGTTACCTCTCTCCTGAAAGTGTCAGCCACCTCTAAACTGTGCGAGAGAGACAATTAGAAAATTAGTCCCAGTCCAGATAAGTTTCCCAAGCCAGAAAACATCTGGGACATCTGGAGTCGACTGGGTCTCACGAAACGGGCTTCCTGGAAGCTGGGACAGAATTCCACATGCTCATAAAAGCTGGTCTTGCCAGGACCTTGAGGTGCTGGTCATCTGCTCGGGCTAAAGCAGAGCTCACTGGCTAGCGCTGACTGCTCTCACTATCTTATCTCACATCCAGCTAATTAATTAAAGCTATCATATTTCTACTTCCCTCGTCCTTGAGGTTTTGCCCTTGATTTTGCTCTGCCTGAGTACAACAGTCAGAAGTAAAAGTGACTCAAGACCTTGGAGTGGCATGAGGATGGCTTGGCCACCCAGCTCTGCAAAATGGCTGCCGATGCCTCAGTGGCATTTATATGGGAGGAAGCGATAACACTACGCATTCTGTAGGTTGTTATGAGAATTAAACAAGAAAATCCATCTAAGGCCATCCAATAATGCCTGTTTAAAAAGATCAGCTTCTTGCCTTCCCCATTTTCCCCACCTCTTAGGAGGCCAGCTAGACCCACTTCCCTTATTCAGAAAAAGCTTTGGCGGGAGATGGGAGATGACAAATCCACACCTGTGTCTCCCTGGAAAAAAAAGAGAAATCCGTCTTGACTGGCTGGCATTCCCAGCGCTTTGCAGCCATTCCAAGGATTCCGTGTGCACTGGATGAAACTCGATTTCCAATACGCTCCTCCACGCCTGGGCATCGCCCAGCCAGAAGCGCTGACTCTAGTCCAAAATTGAGCTGAGTTTGCCATCTAGAGGATACCAGCGAACAGGCAGGCACAGATAGGGGCTTGGGCGATGACTCATGGGGCTCCAGGAACCCTTCTCACTTTTACTGACAAGCATTTCTTGAGGATCCGCTATTAGCCAGGCCCGGAAGGCATAGGGCAGGACACAGCTTCTGCCCTCAAGGAGCTCACAGTCCAGTGGGGAGTTCACACTCAACATTGGTTTTAGGGTTCACAACGAGACCTGGTTTCTGGGAGGAGAAAAAGTTGCTCTTCTGACAGTACAGAATGAATTAGCCCACTGATAAGTCACACAGCTGGTGAGTGGAGTGCGTGAGCTGGGTCTTGCACTCAGGGGTTGGTTTCCAATTCTCTGGACACTCAAGTCGAGGTGGACATCAGAGGTCCCCGTCTTCTCATTTTTGCAGCCAAAGGGAGGTACAGTGATCTGGCCTGGGCCACACAGATAGAAAGCAGCAGGGCTGGACTGAGAAACCACTCTTGCAATGCCCATAGGACATCAAGGGTTTGACCTATGCCCGTAGCAGCTGGACACCAGAGCAGAGTGGACAGAGAGGGGTGTGCACGGAGTTTTCTGGACTGAGTGTATTTCAAGGGCAGGTTTGCAGAAGTCAGGAGTTTTTATATCTGGTTGAGGCCCTCACTTGCCAACGACGGAATAAATGAGGAACCTTGGCCTCTGGCCTAGATTCACATAGCTCTTCTCACCCTATAAATCTGGTCCATTTAAAGAAAGTCCCTCTGCCTTTCATGGGTGTTCCTTCAGTTGCCGGGAATGCCTGTACATTTGGAAATGCATTTAGGGTCCAAGAATCCCTCAGCTTTTGAAAGGTGGCAATGTGGCTACATGCAATTGAGGACATTTAAACTGGAAAGGAAATCTCTTTTCCAGAAGCAAGAATGTACTCCAGGATACTTAAACCCTTTTCAGACCTATGTCATAAGCTCATTATTGTGTGTGTGGCTGGTTGTAGCTCATCCGCATAGTTCTTAAAGAAGCATGCATTCTGCACTTAATGTGTGCCAGGTATTGGGCTAATCAAAGCACCAGGGATACGGTGATGAACATGACAGCCACTACCTCTGCCTTCACAGAGCTTGCAAGTCATTATCTGGATAATTATGTCAAGCGATGATGAGTTCATTAAAAGGAAAAAGGTGGCTCCTCTGAGTACATGCCATGGGGTAATTAGTGGCAGAATGAAGCTGGCTTTGTGATGAGCTTTTCCGTTCACTCCTCACTTGCCCACGGCCTCCTATGCACAATTGTCTGAGAGCTCTGCTCAACATTTTGGTTGTTGGAGATTGTCAATTTTTGTCTTGGTTGTTGTTACACTTTGCATTAGTCTGAATTGCCCACAAGAGTCTCAGTTTCTTGAGGTCAGGGGGAAAATTCATACTTATTCCAAGATCTTCCATATCTACTACATAATAGGTATACTTGTATTTTTGAATGAATCAATCAAATTGATCTCATCCATCTGTCAATATGTTTCAAATATTGCTGACAAAACCATGTCTATAAAGTTCTTAGTGTGTGAGGCATGAGACTAGCCTCAGTTATTGACGATAGGTGAAAATTTTTAAGTTACATGTTTCCAACCAAGTGTATCGCTGCAAGTCATTCGTCATTTAATGCTCAAGGAATCTATCGGATACGATGCTGGATGCTGTCTGGGACAGGAGATGAGTATTTATGTGAATACGCATATGATACTTGAGGGCTGTCAGAGGAGCGCATGCCCAACACAGGCGGGAATAGTCAACATGGTGGAAATAGAAGTAACCCGGCTAACCATTGCTAAGGTCCAAATCAACCTGAAATCCAACCATGACTGGAAATAGCTCAGTGGAGCATTATGTCCCAGGAGTGAGTGCAGGTGTGGGATAGGCCCAAAGACCATGTCACCAATGAGCAGAAACTTAGCCACACTTCCTAAATACACACGTATCAAATAGTGACTAATCATTTGGGATGCTCTCCAACTTGACTATAAAGGAAGCCAGGTTGGGATACAGCCATCGTCATCATAGCCACATCATGTCCTTCCAACCCCATTCACCTGACACACTTACTCACTCTCTCAGACTTTGTTCAAATCACACTCTGACCCTGATAGACTCCTTCAATCCTTGAAAAGTTAGCCTCCACCGTGTATTGTACATGCCTCGAGTCCTACGTTTTTAGCAAGGCAAACCAATGAGTGTCAAATTTTTCTAAGCTATTATTTCATGAGCATCGACTATGTGCCCAGCACTGAGCTAGGCACTTCTTTAGAATGATCTCTTATACTAAGCATAAAAAAACACTACTCAGTCAGCGTTGTTCACTCCAGTTTATACATTAAAAAAGGATGTTGAGAGAGGCTGGGTCACTGCCTAGGAGAACCCAGATAATGAACAGGAACTAGAAGATGAATCCAGGTCCCTGTCCTCCAAGTCCCACTTTCTTACCTCTTGACTAACGTGCCTCAAGATATCCAATGTGAACTGCAGCCATTTTTTGCTCTGTTTTGTGTTATTTTTATATTTCATCTTCCATTCATGGCAATTGGTACTGTTTTTCAAATAGACAGCTCTGTAAAGTTCCCCCCTAAAAAAGATTAAGTTATTTCTTGGATGAAAGTTTTAAAGAAATCTGTTATGTGAGTAATAGTACAATTGGTGTGTGGATATATCAAAAACCACACGTGACCCATACCTGACTGGTGTCTGGGAAATGCTACTTTGTCTTGTAAGTGCTTTTCCACTTCTTTGTTTCTCTGATTACTTCTTGATCTCCTTTCTTCTGGACCAGAGCCTCTCAACTGAATACACACTAGACTCATCAAAGGACACTGATTCCCAAGTCTCATTCTAACCCAATCAAACAAGAATTTGGTGGAGCGAGACCTAAACACTGATATTTTTTCAAAGCTTCCAAGATAATTCTAGGGGCAGTCCAGGTTAAGAACTAATGTGACAAACTACAGACTCACTTGTCTATACCCGGGGCACAGTACACTGCCTAGCCCATAGTAGAAGATTGATAACGTTTGCTAAAAGAGGAAGTATGTTGTCCTGAATTCTACTGAGCTTAGGGCCCTGCAATGGGTGACTGGGGCTGTATGTCAGCTCTTATCTCTCTAGCATGTTCATGAGTACATAATGTAAGGCCTCTGTATAAACGATCAATCTGTCACAGAATGAGATTATATTGTGACCAAACCAATGTTAAATAATCCCCAATTCCTCCCGCACCTCAGGAAGTTGACTTGGCTGGCCTTTACTTTGTGAAGGATTTGAGGCCATATGACACATCCCCAAGCAGGAGGCAGCCGTGTCACAAGAAGCAAGCACTGGAACCACAGGTGGTCCCAGCAGAGACACTATGTGCCCTTGAACGCCTCAGAGCGTCTTACTCATGAGGCCCAAGTAAACCTGACAAGGCCAGGCTCCCAGCTAAGGATTCGTGTGGCAGAGAGAACAAAGGATGGATTTTAGGAACAGACAAACTCAAAATGAAATTCCATATCCATCGCCTTGGATAAATTCCTCCATAATCACCCACTTCCTCATATTAAAATAAAAATTAATAATATGTAAGTAGGATTGTTTTTCTTTTTTTAATTTTTATTCTAAAAATGGATACAATTCAGGGATAGGTACATAAATAGTCATTGTACAGGTAAAGTTTGGGCTTCCCTGTGGTCCCCACTTCACCTGGCTTGAGATCAGGTACGCTTATTGATAAATTGTGATCATTTTTATAGGATCAGAGATGCTGTACAGAACGCTCTCCAAGTGTGTCTGGCATACGGCAGGATCTCCACAGAAATGGATACATAACTTTTTTTTGAATTGGAGTCTCACTCCTTCGTCCAGGCTGGAGTGCAGTGGCACGCTCATGGCCACCCCAGCGTTGACCTGCTGGGCTCCGGCGATCCTTCCACCTCAGCCTTCCAAGTAGCCGGCACTACAGGCATGTGCTACCACGTCCAGCTCTTTTTTTATTTTATTGTAGAGACGAGGTCTCCCCAAGCTGCCCTGGCTGGTCTCGAACCCACAGACTCAGGCAATCCACTTGCCTCGGCCTCCCAAGGTGCTGGGATTACAGACTGAGCCACCGAACCCAACCAGACACATCACTTTTTAATGGCTGTAGGAAGAAATGAATGAGGAGATACAGAAGACTTTTCAGGATTACTAAAACATATCAGATTTCCCCCTTTTCAAAGCCCCCTATTTTAAGACAACACAGTCTTTTCCCACCCTTGAAGAGTTTCTTGAGTTTTTATTCCTTCTCCAAAGCAAGATTGGCTCAACAAGATTCTTCAAGGTTTAGATATGCATGTCACCTTAAGGTAGCACACAGACTTTGACAATAATTCTATTATCCTTTTACATTAGTTGAAAAGGATGCAAATGCCATAAATTAAAGAGGCATGGTTTTATTTGTGCTCGAAAAACAAAGCCTGAAGAAGAGCTCATTTGGGTGGTGAAATTCAGGCTTTAAAATATTTCCCAAAGGACCAACTGAACTAACTCCTTGGATCCTTATTTTGCTAAAAACTCAAAGCATCTCCCACAGAGAAGAATCAATTTCAAATACCTCAAGTAGCCAGAGTCAAACTTCAGAATGGTTTTCTGTAAGGGAAATTCTCCCTCCTGCTTATTGAACAAATTCTCATTGAGTTCCTGCTAGGAACAACGCACCATTTCAATTGACAATATATATTTTTTTTATACAATATTTTTTTATTGTGATATTGAGGGGTACAGTTAAGGGTTAGGTACACAAATATGTCTCATTTAGGCACCCTTGTTGATAAGAAGTGTCTCCCCATCCCCAGACAGGTATTTACTGCCATTAATCCCTTCCCCTATCCCTCTCCCCCCCATAGTTTCCCATCCCTGTCAGTCATTTTCTTGTGGTAATACTTTGGATGATCAAGGTCTACTATATGAGTGAGAACATGTGATACTTAGTTTTTTGTTTCTGTGAGAGGTCACTCAGTATTATGGACTCTAGTTCCATCCAGGTTGCTGCGAAATTCATGATTTCGTTCTTTCTTATGGCTGC